>CM033751.1:38280421-38582100 GCA_019671005.1 Hibiscus mutabilis | reverse complement strand
CAGCTCCAATTGTTGATCCAACACCTAATCACAGTGCAACAAAATTCACAATAAGTCGTAAATTGTAAACATTATCTTAAAAGTAAAAAAGAACTAAAATAAGGCAACCCTCCAAGTTAGAATGAATAGAATCAAACCAAAGATCACTCAAAAACAAGAATAACCACACGAATCAAAATATAACCAAGTGAGCAAAAGTCTGAATAATGATCCAAACCCACCAAATAAATAAATATATAAAAAACAACAACTAAAAACATAAAACCAGCATCAAAATTCCACACAAAAAAAAAAACTGAATAAAATTCTAACTTTCTCATAAAACAGCTAAAACCCAAAGTAAAAGACTTCCCCAAAAGAAGTATAAAACATGAAACATTACCGATTGCTATGAGATGTGGAACTGCCAACTCTTTAGCCAACTGATGAGGACCCAAACACTTGGAATGAGCGGAATCCACCTGTTTTCTTCTCACCAAACTCTTTAAACCACCCCATGAAGAACCAAACCCTTCCTTTTGGGAATCAACCAAAACACCCATGGAGAATTTCCACCCAAATTTATCAACTTTCCCCCAAAATAATATTTTTTTAATTAATAGTAATTCACAAACTTAGCTGTTTGAAAGGGAAAAAAGAGAACAAATTTATGAACAATGAATTACTAAAAAGCTATGAACAGAATAAAAATGTACCCCCTGAACCCTTTCAATATATAAAATTAGCTCAAACAAACCGTTGTACTTTTTTTCTGCAGTTCTGGAAAGGGCAACAAGAGGAGCTGGCTGATTTTAGAAGAGAAAAAACTCTGGGTATTCTTTGCTTGGCTTTTTGCTTCAAAGAAATGGTACTGTGAATTTATATGGAGTTACAAACTGCCCGCTGCCCGTTCTTGAAGAACCATAAATCAACAAATTGGGCCACCCGGGAATGATTTTCTTGGATAATAAAATGCTCCGATAGCGCCAGTAACAGCACGTGATTCCAATTAAATTTAAAAAATAATTTAAATTGTGTAATCTGATAAATCTAGCACAAATTTCAGATGAATATATATATATATATATATATATATATATATATATATATATAATAACCGAGTCGTAATTCGACATTTAGCGAAAATGAAACTTTTCAACCACTTTGTTTTTTTGTTACTATCTTTGTATTTTTTTTAAGTGTCGGTATCTGGCTTGGTTTAATATGAGACAACATTTTTAATTTAATTTTTTCGATTCGTAACGCTAAAATTTAAACCTTTGACCATACTTAAAAAATTTAGTGAATTATCTCATTAGACCAATTGATCGCTGGTTATCTAGCAATAAATTTAACAAGTGATCAAATGTATTTTCGGTCATGTGACACAATTTTGAAAATATATGATTAATAAAGTGCTTCTTTCGTGGGTTTCGAATAAAATACAGCTAAATTTAATTGTTGATAGACTAAAATAAAAAATAAAAAGTAATCAAGAAAAAAGAAAAATTAGAGTAAAATTTTCGTAAAAAAAAGTGAGCAACACATGTTAAGCTACAGTGACGCGTTTGTGTGATTTTTTTTTCAATCACACAACAAGTGTACATATAAAAGTTTATATTTAAACACTTGAAAAAATAATTTTATTTTAAAAAAAAAATTATATAGTACCAAAGAATATAGTTGGATTAAAAAATGTTTAATACCAAAGAATTAAAAAAAAAAATAGAGGAATAAAAATAGATTGGAATAGAATAATAATGAATTGAGTACAACATCTCTACGTAAGAAAATTGTTCTAATTAGATCAATACGCAATAAAATATAGCCTAGGTTGAAAGCTGAAACCAAAAAGCGCATAGCCTTGAACAAGTTGAGCGTGTTTGAAGTGACAAAAAAATTGAAACATTAAACTATTTTGTGGTAATGATTTATTACTCGATTAATTTAAATCGAATTTTACAGAAATTTAATATAAATGTAACTATTTTAATTTAGTTTTTTTCTTTCGTAACATTATAATTTTAATATTTAATTTCATTTAAAAAATTTTGTATCTTATCGTATTAAATCAACTGATTTTTTTATCGAAATCCAAGAATACTTAATTACAAATGCGGATGTACTGCGGACCATGCTTTTCTTTGGGCGGTGGTCTTCTCTTCCGGATCTCATGATTCCCTGCAATTTTGGAAGTACTAGCCAAATAATTGAATGAATATTATTACTCCATTCACACATTGTGGTGGCTCTAAACCCATGGGCACGGAGCATGCATGATGCATGGGCAAGGCTACTTCACCTTTCTAAACCACAGAAACCACACACGCGGATCTTGACAACGTAATTTGGACGGTCTATTTAATTTTTTTTAAATAAAGCTTAAATTAAGTTTTTTGAATATTTTAAATAGTTTAATTTAAAATTCTTATAAAAATATAAGGATTTAATTAAAATTTAAAAAAAAATTGAGACTTTTAAGAGCGCGCTTGGTTCTAAAGAATAGAGTCCGTTTTTATTTTTATTTTCCTAAAAAATAGAAAACAGTAAAAACCGTGTTTGTTTGTAAAATTAGAAAAATGGTTTTTAGAAAATAAAAACAAAAATAGGTGAAAATTTGAAAACATAAAAAGATTTTTCATTGTTCCCATTGAAAATGTTTTAGGGGAGTAAAAAATATAAAAACAAGGGTTTTAAATTTTAACTTTATTTTAACCCGGATTCGAATTTTTTTAATATTATTTTTTAAAAAACTTTAATTTATTTACTCATATTTTATTTAGTGTTATTATAATAGTATCTAACTATGTTTTTTCAATTATTTAATAATTATTTTTCATTTCTATTTTGAAAAGTTAGGTACCAAACACATTTTCACTGTTTTCATTTTTGAAAACAAGTTATCGTTCCTATTAACCAAACGTGTTTTTTAATATTTAAAAAAATAAAAATAATTTTTTTTAAAATCAAACGAAAATTTTTAAAATTTTTAAAAGATAATTTAATTAAAATTATTTAACATTTTTTAAATATAATAACAATTTTTAAAGTTTTTTAAATGACCAAATTAAATTTTTTAAACTTTTTAAAAAACTAAATACAAAAATTTTAAACTTTATATGTACCGTAGCCCCACTGACTTCAACAAAAATATGCCTCTGCTAAACCACATCATATCTCTTTCCATAGCTCCTTCGTTATTGTCTCGGTCTATGTGTCGGATTTTTATCTATATTCACCTAATGTTATTTTAACATATTTTACTGATTAGTTATTATAAGTAATTATGATAGTATGAAAAAATGTGTGTGGATTTACTCATGTACGCAATCACCATTCGATTAATGATTTGAGGTTATGGACAATTCACCTTTAAATATTATATAAGTATACTTAATTCTTTTATTAATTTTGACATTACAAGATTTAGCTAACACCAACTCAAATAAATAGATGAAAAAATATTAAGACGTAACACATGAATTGGGTCACATGATTGGTGTAAGAATTTTAAAATATAATTCTATTTTTAAATAAAAAAAATTTAATACACAAATTGTGTAAACTTTAACTTACACAAGTTTACTAGATTTAGGATTCATAGTTTAAGTTTAAGTTTAAGTTTAGAGTTTAAGGGTTTATGTTTTAGGGTTAGGATTTAGGGTTTTAATTTTAAAATTTTAGAATTTAAACTTTAAAAAAGGATTGTGTAATATTTTTCACAAGTGTATCAAAATATAATTTTTTTCTAATCAATAAGCATTTATATTTTATACATTTATCAATAATTAATAATTGAGTTTATTGTAATATTATTTTATTAGTTTTTGTTAACATTAAATATGACTTGTTTTTTTCTTTATTCAAATATTTTAAACCCGGATAATATTTGGATATTAACCATCTATTGTTCGTTATCTAAACCTATTTTAATTTTGTGGATAAAAAATTCATATCTATTTTACTTTTACAGATGACAATTTATATTTGGATATCCAAATATATTATCCTTTTATTTTTAAAAAAATATTTTAAAATTTTGAGTTTACTAAATTCGGATACTTCACATATTTAAATAGTTTTAATGTAGATTCTGGTAACAATACTCAGATTTTAGACATATAATAAATAGATTCAGATTCTAGCAAAACTTGTTACTGTTGGATTGTTAAATAATTGTGGCCATATATAAGATATAAACTGTATGTATCATTCTCTAACAAAATGAAAATTTGACAAAAAAAAAGTCCATATGTAATTTTTTTTGAAATAAGGTCCTTATATATAAACTGTTTATGCCTTTGTTTTCATATTCATAGTTTTTTGTCAAATTTTAATAGAAGTTTACTATATATTTTTTTTACAAATTTTAGCCTCTTATTTAATTTAATCGTTTATAATCTCATGTGTATTTCTAATCCCGAAGTGAACTCTTTCTCGATTAATATCCATTAAAACGTTAAACGTTGCTTTTTTTGTATAGTGCATGTTCATTTTATAGTTTATGTTCGAGATTTGTGGCTCTCTGTCCTAATAACGTCGTCTCTAAAGTTCGAACTTCAATTCTCTTCTTAAGAGAGCAATGTATCTTGCCATTGCACTTAATCTTTATTGGTTTAGAGTTTTTTAAACATATGATGGCCTGGCATATATACTTTAAGCATTGTTTGTACACTTGAATAATTCTTTGCACATTAAAAAGGGCAAAATGAGAAAAATAATTTAACATGAAATATTTTAACCGAAGAAAATAAGTTATGTAAAATTATTTGACGGAATTTTAAAAGATTTTTATTAAATTTTTGAAGTTTTTGTCATGCGGTACTTTAAGTGTCATGTTCCCCAAGTACTACTTGATTTTTTAAAAAATAGAAGAAATAAGCGAGATGATATGTTTCGTCGAAATAAAATTTATTGATCAAACTGAACCGTAATGTTCTTCTGCTACCAAATTGATACTAGTAAAATACAATTTTAAAAACAAATTTACAATTTAATTATATAATTAAAGGTACAATTTAATTTACAAGTACTTTATAATCCACTTTGAATGGTACATTGAAGAATAATTTATTGATTATGATTATAGATTCTAATTATGAATTAGACGATTATGGGTTTGGCCAAGGAGCAATAAATACAGAAAAAAATCCTATAAAATTTTAAGGGTGAACATATAAAATTTTAGAATGTGAACTTATAAAATTTTAAGAGGTGGATATAGATTTTTCAACAAAAAATATATAAAAAATTTAAATCATATATGAATTTTAATTTTCAGAAGGACAAACGCGCAATCAAAGATAACAATTTAGAATGCTAGATCAGTTACATAAAATTTAATAAGGGACGAAGCACTTACTAAATTGGGAGGGATTGTTGCCTTGATATACTAATATTTTAAGTTTTTTTAATTTAAATATTAGTTAAATAATATTTTTGTCCTTATCAACTTTTAAATTTAAAAATTTAATAGACTTTTGTTACTTTTAATGTTTAATCTTCGTTTCGTCTCTGATTTCTTAAGATGTTTATTCTTCTTGTTATTTGTATTAATAATTTTATCGTAAAGTTATTGATTAAATATTTAGATAATATTTTGAAATATTATTGATATAAAAATTAATATTAGTTTAAAAGTTAAATCATCGCACTTATGTAATTAGATTGTGATATCCAAATAAACTAATATTTTCTATATTTTACTAAAAAGTAAATAATCTTCAATAAAATTAAAATTAAATTAAATTATTATTTATAATTAGGGATAGACTAAGGGGAGCTATAGGGGAGGTCGTCTCTCTGAAAATTTAAAATTCGTTTATGATTTAAAAATTTTCTATTGAAAATTTATTTTCACTCTCCTAAAATTTTATAAGTTTGGCCCTAAAATTGACATAATGTGAAAAAATGCTCCTAACATTTGACTGAATTGTCATATTGGCCCCTATTCCTTTTGTGAAGCAATTTAGCCCTCAATGTTTTATTTTTTGTCAAAATAGCCCCTCTGCGAATGAAAAATGTTAGTCAATTAACGATAAATGACTTGAAATGATATGACAAACCTACATGGCAGTGCATGTCGCGATAGCAGTGTCATATAGGCATATATGTATTATACCCGAATTTTGACTGGGCTATAAATAAATAATAAATAATACTAAATAAATAAATAGTCTATAATAAATAAAAACGATCCAAAATCCATCTTAAAAATGTCCAGTTACAAAATAAGTGTCCAATTTACATATTAAAATCCCAAAGCCCAAACCAGGCCCAATTTACAATAATTCCTGCCCATTTTTGGTTACAACCCACCAAACAAACACAAATTACAGCTCTAATCCTATTTTCCCGCCTAAACCTTGCCACGTGGCAGCCTCTGGTTGGCCCGTTCCAATATCACATGGATTTTGGTTTTCTTCCATCTGATCTAATCCAGCTGGCACCCTGTGACGTCAGCAAGTCTGACACCTATAAATAGTGGGAGAGAGAAAAGTCAAAGGCAATTATTACAACCATTAATAACTATTAAATAATAACAATAATAATAATACTAATAAGTGAGAGAGAGAAGGCTTACCTCGGTAGTGGAATCGACGCGCCAAGAGCTGAACAGACGGTCACCGGGATCACCACAGTCACCGCAACTGAGGTAATCTTTCCTCATTTCTGCAAAAAAACAATAAATGTGTTATTTTAAGAAAAAACAATAGCAAAAAAATATAAAAACCCAAAACACTTATCTAATCGGAAGTTTCGGCTGGAGTTTTGTTTTGCAGCGGAGTTGAAAATGAGATCGAAAGTGGTTTGGATAGATTTAGTGTAAGCCGAGGAAGAACAGGAGGTTCTATCGAACCGGGAGTAGTTTAGGCTGAATCGGAGTGAAATAATGAATTTTTTTGGGGGGTTAGGGTTCAGCAACGGCGGTGGCCGAAAATCACCTCACGACGGCCGGAAATCACCTCACGGCGATCGGCTGGAGAGAGACGGTGGCCGAAGTTTGGGACACGGTGGCCGACGAACGGCTTAGGGTTACCGGAGTGCTGCGGCGAGAAATCAAGTGGCTGAGCCTACGGTGGTTTGTGGCCGGCAGTATAGGTGTTCATCTAAAATGGGATGAACACGTTGAATGTTCATCCCAAAACCTAGGTTTTTGATTCGTTTCGGTTCGTTTTTTTTTGGGCATGGGATGTTATGGTTCAGAGGATTTGGTGAAGGGATAGAGGGAAGTGAGAGAATGAGAACTTGAAGAATGATAGGGAAGAGCCGGTTTTGGGCTTAAGTGAGGGTTTAAATACCATAAACTAAACGATGCCGTTTTGAGGGACGGGTATAGGGGATTCGCGTTTTCTTGTTCGGGGGTAGAGGATCCACGCATTCCCATTTGAATCCTCTTTGGTTTTTGCCCAAAACCTTATTTTCTCTCATTTTAGTCCCTAATTCCCTCTAATTAATCCCCTAGGTTTTGCAATTCATTCAATTTAGTCCCTTGAATCCCATAATTGTTCCCCTTAGGTTTTAATACTTGTAATTGGGTCGCTAGGCTTTGTAATTCAGGCATAGGTTTTTGTATTGTTCCTAGTTTGGTCCTAATAATAATAAAATCAGTGTTTGCTTTCAACTTCTTTAAATTTAGTTTTTTTAATTGTTTAGTTTAATTTAATGTTATTAATTTATGTGTGTGTTTTTAACTAAGCATATAGTATATTTTGATAGACAATAAAATACACTTAGTTTAATTACTTAATTAGAGCCTTTAGTCTAGGTTTCTTTAATTAGGGTTCAATAATTAAATAGGGTAGATAATTGTAGATATTAAAAGTATATTAAATATGATTTTAGAATCCAAATATTGATGGTGTTCCATTGTTTACAATGGGGTGTTATCACATGGATTTCTTTAAATTATATTTAATATATTTCTTACTTAAAATTGATTATTAATTTAATTTTTAGCTAAAATCAAATAATTAATAATTAACACATTGTAGTTAATTAAATGTATATCGAATAGAATCTTTGAGGTTCAAATCTGGATGGTGTTCCATTGTTTACAATGGGGTGTTATCTCAGCCTTGGTCATAAATGTGTGTATTCGATATACATTTTTACTTATAACTAAATAATAATTTGTTAGAGCCGTAATTAGGACTATAACTTTAACTAATTAGAAGAATTAATTAATTAGAAATGTGATTAATTTAAGGGCTTTAAATATATGGAAGGTGTTCGTGAAAATGACATTTTCTCATAAAAGCCATTAAATTAATTAACATTCATAGATTTGAATAATCAATTAAATAGAGCATTTTTAGGAATAAAACTTAAAATTGACAAGACAATAAAATATCATTCATTAAAACCTTTTATGTTGGAAATTTATTTTTAAAATACGAATGGGGTGCCACCTAACGGGGTGCCTTTAATCTCATACTCGAACAAAATGAATTTCCTTATAAAAGGATATCTGCATTCAAAATTTAAATTCAGTTAATAATTATGAGATAAATTAAATTCAAATTATTATTCAAAATGCCACGTAAAATTAAAGGTACCGATAACGGGCGTTCGTAGGGTGCTAATCTTTCCCTACACGTAACCGACTCCTGAATCCAATTTTTAAAGACATAATCTCTGGTTTGTTTTTCGGTGTCTGGTCTACCTCGAAATGATCGGTGGCGACTCCAAATTGTTTTTAAAGAAGAATAAAGGAAAATTTGATTTAATATAAGAAACCCTAATTTTCAAGATTAAATTAAAATGGTCAAAAAACCCTAATTTTCTAAAAGATCAATCGTCATGTTATTTTTCACACGTCTCGATTTTTTCAAAAAATGGTCGCGACAATATGTTGACTTTGCATAATGACAAATCAATCAAAAAATAATTTTATAAAATTGTATAAAATATAAAATATTTTTTCTTCTGACGTGTCATTATGCCAAGTTATTTCAAGCTGTTTATCGTCAGTTGACTAACAGTTTCCACCCTTAGAGGGCTATTTTGACAAAAAAATAAATCATTGATGACTAAATTGCTTAAAAAAAATAGGGTTTAAAGTGACAATCCAGTCAAACGTTGGGGGCATTTTTAGCATTATGCCCCTAAAATTTTATAAGTTCATCTAGGGTTGTAAACGAACCAAGCGTTCAGTGAACCGTTCATGAACTGTTCTGCGAGAAATTCGTTTATGTTCTTTTTTTATTAAACGAGCGAACATGAATAAGATTTTTTGCTTGTGTAATTAAATGAACTAACACGAAACACGAACAAATGGCTCGTTCGTTTGTGAACGTTTGGTAATACGTTCATTTATGTTCATTCGTTTAAATTATACACATATATTTATTTATATTTATTTATTTTTCATAACAAAATATTATATTAAAAAAATAATTTTATTCATATATGTCCGTTCGTTTATCATTTTTACGAATGAATATGAACAAGTTACATTTCTTAACAAACAAACATAAACAAAAAGTTATGTTCATTTAGTTATTGTGTGTGTTTATTTATTTGATTAAAATTAAATAAATATATATAAATATATTCTTATTTTGTATTCGTTCGATTTATTTATAATCTTAAATTCACCTCATTAACATAAAATTTTGCGTTCGTGCATAAGGCTAAGGTTTGTTAAAGGTCGCTGGTAAGATTTTTATGCTTAGTAAGCTCATGGTCTTTGTCATAATTAATAAGTTAGGTACTTGCATTTCATTTCCCATTTAGTTAACTACCACGTGAAGTAATGACTCCACTTTCCGAGAAAAATTAAGTGGTGGTCCAATGATCGCCCCCACCTATGAAACTTATATTTATAATCCCGTCTCTATTGATATTTTATTTTTCCATTTATAATTTATAAAACGTATTTGGACATTATAATTTAATTATATAAAATTATTATTATCCAATAATTGTACATGAGTGTAATTACACAAAATATTACATGTTTAACGGGATGCAGTCAACTGAACTAAAAATGTTATAAATGTATATATCGTGTGATCCAATTGAGTGAATTTTTTTCTTTTAACCTGGACAATTTTAATATATATTATCTAAAACCAGATGTTATGAATCAACTAATTAAGTTTATTTTTTAAAAAATGTTCAAAAAATTATTATGTATTATCGTTTATACGATCAAAATATTATGATTATGATCATTAAGAATTCAATAGGCTCTTTTTTTACGAATCAGATAATGAAACATTTTTATGCCCATAACTTAGTTCGTCTCATTATTACATCTTATAGTACATAATAGAGGGACAAACCCAACTCAAAATATGAATTAAAGAAAAAGTATTCCAATAATATCAACTATTTATCTCGTTTCCCTCCTCATTTCATGGAGTGGTACATGAAAATTTTTATGGATAAGATTAACAATAAGTAATGGATTGAAAACCGTGGTTAAAAAAAAGTTAAACGAAAAAGGAAAATAAGAGAGATGTTTTGTGGATGAATGTAGATCGTTAGATTAATTTTCCTTAGCTAAATAAAAAAAAAATAGAGAGTAAAAAAGTCTAGAAAAAGTGGACTTTTCTTCCTATTTCCTTCATTGACCGAGATTTCAAGGGAGAGAAGCCATCGTGTTTCATTGACTGAGTTTCCCATCAACTTCTTCTCGGATTCTTTATATTTCCCACCAATTTTGTTAAACCCACCCATCAAAAACTTTACTTCAATCTAATCTCTACAACAATTGGGTGATAGATTGAAGGAAGCCTGGGTTCTAAGTAGAATAGTGGTTTTAGTGAGAGAAAGTCAAGGTAAGTGTTAATCAACCACGGATTTCATCATTTTTGTACACAGAGAATCATTATATATATTTATATGAGAATGATTTTGAATTTTTTTGATTGTTGATATATTTTGAAGAGGAATAGGGAGAACAAAGGAAGGAATTCAAAGGGAAGGAGAAGATAGCAGCTTGAACAAAGGATTTTTTACACTTTCTGAGATTATTTGGGAGTAAATTAGGTTTGCGCTCCTTGATTTCTATTTGCCTTAGATTCTCTTACCAATTCAGTTGGTAAAAACCTAAACTATCTTTTTTTTATAAAAAGAAATGGTAATTCATATTATTTACAAAGATGCTTTCGTCTTTAATCCTTAAATATATCAATTAAAAACCAATGCCTAATAATGGAACATGTGGCCAATGAACTCAAATACAAATCTTTTAACACTCCACCTACAATAGCTTATTGAGTTAATTTAGTAAATATATGCTAATAGGTTTTGAGTAAGATTGATTTAAAGAAGAATTTAGTTTTGAAATTAGAATTTGGAAACCATGTTTGAAAATCATTTGGAATTGAATTTCATGAAATTTGTACTTGGGAATTATGTGAACATATGACTTGGAATATATGTTTATATGGAAATTGCAATAAATTTTGAAACATGCAAGTGATTATATGAAATTTGGTAAGAGAATTTATTCATTTAGCTCTTGATGAATTGATGTATTGGTGGACATGGAGTTGGGAGATTATTGGTATGTAGATATTCGGTTGGATCCTTCAGAGAGTATATCTGTAAGGTAAATTCGATGGAGAGTATATCTGATTGGTAATTCCATCAAAGAGTATATTCGGTTTGCCATAGGGTATAAACGTTTCAATACTATCAGTTAATAAATGGAATTGCAATGAAATGTTTTTTTATCGAAATAAACCTTATGGATTTGTTTTGGAATGATTTTTGCCGATAATAACTATACGAATACGAGTACAAGATTGAATACCTACAGGTATTGAATTAATTTAAGTATGATTGTATATGAATAAATGGAACATTTTTGTCAAGTGAAATTATTAGTGAGAATAACAGATGCTTTTCTTAAGTATAAACATATGAGTACGAAAATGAATGAATAGATCAATGGAATTATATTGAATTCAATGTATATGAGCACGATTCTTGGATTTGAATGTTTGATTTTGAACATTGGTTACAAATTTTAGAATTTCATGATTTTACATATGTAATTTTGGAACTTGTTCGAGTGAATATGAATTGATCTATTATTTATTTCTTTTAAATCTTACATATAATTAGAATTAGGGGTGTTCAAAACCGGCCCAATGGGTACCCAATGGCCCAATAAGCTCATAATGCAAGTTAAAAATGTGAGGAGGATGAAACATAGTAATAATATAGTAGTGATATTAGACTTATTGGGCCGTTAGGTACTCATTGGGCCGGTTTTGAGCACCACTAATTAGAATGACCTTTTTAAAGGATAGAAAGGCGTAATATAGAAATCATACGAGTACCACTAAGTATAGAGGTTTACTTAGTGTGGTGGTTTTTTATTTCTACATGTAGTACTAGTAGGTACTAGATTGGGTATGAAAAGTGGATTGTCAGGTATGCACAAGTCAAAGTTACATATACTGGATATTGAATTGGGTGGATACTCCAATCCTAGCACTCGACTTGTATAATATTGGGTACCTTGGCACACACGTAGGATGTATGTAGGAGTAGGACTTTAAAGATAATGATTTTGAGTGTGTGATTCGTGGGTGTTGTACAGATATGATAAATGTATTTTGAAAATTGAATTGTTGAAATCAAGCATATGACATGATATGTTATTTATATAGTATGTGGTTTTGCACTTGAAATAGAGAATGGTTGAAAAGTATGTGAATTGATTTAGTGATAAAATTATGAAATTTCAATTTAAATGTGTATAAGTTATGAAATGTGATTTGTGTGATGACATTGGAATTTATATTTTCATATATGGCTTTAGTTGTGGAAAATTGATGCTGAGATGTGAATGGTGGAAAATGTTTTAAATTGCATGAGGTTGGGTAATATTATATGGGAAACGCAAACTCTATTTAAATTTCTTAGAAATTTTGTATTGATTTGGGTAAATGAATTAATGAAGCTTCAAGATTACATGATTAATTATCAGAAATTATAGTATATGCTCTTGAACATAGAATGTGGCACTTCTTGCCTGGGGTCAATGACAGTCCGAGTAAGAGGTGTTACAAATAAGGGTTATGGATGGGTAGTACAATTTTTAAAGATCATGGATGAAAATGAAATATTAAATAAAAAGTTATGGACCATTCATGAATTTTTCTTTCTTGTAGGACGGCTATTATGTTACTTAATTTTGGTACCCTTTGATTTCCACCTTCTCAGATCATTTCAACACCTTTTTGGAATGGCTGAGCAGCAACAACTAGAGCCATGGACCAACCTCAGCGGCAAAGTGGTGATGGTGACGGGGGCATCTTCCGGCTTAGGTTGTGACTTTTGTCTCGACTTGGCTAAAGCCGGCTGTCGTATTGTGGCTGCCGCACGCCGTGTTGATCGCCTTAAATCCCTCTGTGACGATATCAATCGCCTCAGCTTTCCTGAACCACAGTCTAGTGGTCCTCGAGCTGTTGCCGTTGAGCTCGATGTATGTGCTGACGGAGCCGCCATACCAAGATCTGTGAAAGCAGCTTGGGATGCCTTTGGGAGGATCGATGCTTTAATAAACAACGCTGGCATTAGAGGTACTCCATTTTTTTTTTTGGTATTTTAAAATTTTCATGTTCTTAATTAGTTTTGCATGATCGTAGTTGTAGAAAAATTACTAGGTTTTAAATTACCTCCATTGTTAATTTTCGATAGAATAGAAAGTGTATGTAAACAAAACAATTATTTTTTCTTTCATTTTTACATTTTAAAATTGAGTACTTAAGGATTTATTTAGCAATCATGAAAGGATTACTAGTAAATTAGTTGTTGAGTGCTCAACAGTTCGAGTCTCATGAAAATTGGTTTAGTTGGTTGATTACTCGTTAGTGTCTTAGCAAGAATCAATGGTCTGTTCTCATCTGCAGTCCATTTTGTCTGGTGATTTTATAAGTACCACCGGTAGTTCTTTTTGATGCATCTATGGCATGCCTCGGCCGTGGACGGATAGTCTCCCTCACCTAAACTTATGCATATCATTACTAGTAAACAGTAATTTAGGTACTCTCACTAAAGTGCATACTAGTATGTACCAATATATTGTCCCTTTTGTTTTGTGGTTCAATTGTAGTTCAATTGGTTTAAACACTTTCCTGTTAAGCCAGAGCTCTGGGTTAGATCTATTGGAATGTATCTCTATCTGAAAGAAATCAGTTCCAGCTTCATTTTTTTAACTGATTTTGTTAAACATTGTCAATTTTTTCATGCTCCTTTTTGTTTGATTCGTTATCATTGTGTTGGAAATTTCTTTATCATTTGCAGCTATTACGTATTGGCAGGTCAGGTGAAGGATCCTTTGGAATTGTCTGAGGAGGAATGGAATCAAAATATTAGAACCAATTTAACAGGTTCTTGGTTGGTTTCAAAGCATGTTGCCATTCACATGCGTGATGCAAGTCAAGGAGGATCCATAATCAACATATCTTCCATTGCTGGTCTTAATCGTGGACAACTACCCGGAGGCCTGGCTTATGCTTCCTCGAAAGCAGGCCTAAACACCATGACAAAGGTAAATATTGTACTAAAAAGATGTTTTAGTTGTTTAGCAACTACATCGTGTTCTCTTGGTGGTTTAAAAACATGTCCATTTTGGTGTTGTGCTCCAACTCCATTATGTAATGATTTTTGCATTTGTTTTTCGGTCTTTGATAATGCGAAAATGACAATGATTGTTATGCAGACCATGGCAATGGAACTGGGGATGCATAAAATTCGAGTGAACTCGATATCACCTGGGCTTTTCAAATCTGAGATCACACAGGGCCTCATGAAGAAGGACTGGTTAACAAATGTAGCGAAGAGAACAGTGCCTTTAAGAACATTTGGTACGGCGGATCCAGCATTAACCTCACTTGTTAAATACTTGATCTATGATTCTTCGGAATACGTAACAGGTAATGTATTCATCGTTGATGCCGGGGCTACCTTGCCAGGTGTTCCCATATTTTCTTCGCTTTGAGGCTCTATCAGAATACTAAATATTTGTAAGAAAGGAAGCGATGTATGTAATCCTTGTTTTTCCACCTTATAATATGATTTGTGAAGTTTGGTGGCAAGCTTCACCATCAGCCCAAGGACATAATATTCTATTTAGTCGTTGTCCCTTTGTAGTCGCCTATATCATATTCATACACGTGGTGACCGGGTTTTGTTTTCGTGTGTAATGTTATATATATATATAGATTTATGTACCGGTACCTGGGTTTTTCAATGATAACATAGTTTTGTGTTCTATATTCAAATGGTATAATCAAGTTCTTCTAACCTTAAGGCTTCATGTGGCACAGCTTCTCAAACAGCGGTTTGGGTGAGAATAATTGTTTTAGGAGAAGTTGAAAATTTTAATTTTTTCGAAACGTCTGTTTGAAGTCAAATCATGCGTAAAAACGCCCGCTTGAACTTGATCATTTAATACAAGCCAAAAATTCATTGGAAAAATTGTGCCGAAAAGCCTAAATCTTTTCATTCTGTTCTTAAATTGTTCTCTCTTTTACATATATGCTGACATGTTTATGTACTTAATCGTGTTCATTCTATTTTTCATCAATATTTTATTATTCTTAATTCATTACATACTTTTATCTTAGTAATTCAATTCTAACCATAAATTTACTTATAATAAAATAATTATTTCAATCATATATTAATGTGAATAATATGTTTAACTCAACAAATAATTTCAGTGAAAAAAAAAATCATCCTAAGATACTCCGGATTCAAATCGCTTTACCCGTAAGATGCAAGTATTGTCAAAAGATTAAAAATATGTATAAATAAATACTACATTGTAATAACTTTAATACTATTAAAAAATAATGATAAATTTAACCATCAATATTTATCTCTAAACTATATATATCCCTTCTCATTTTACGTAACCAAGAGGGCTCAAACTCGAATAACTAAAAAAAAATAACTGTCATTGGAATTACTTAAATTTAATTCATTTTTTGAATAATTACTACTAATGGGAGGGAGAGAAAATTTGCTCCTCATAGATATTGAACTTACAACCTAAAAAGTCAAATGAAAATTTTTAACCACATGTTCTAGATATTATTGACCCTAAAATTTAATTAATGGTCTACCTTACCTCTGTATTTATTTTTATGTATAATTGTCGTATCTTTATGAAAATTTTAAATCATGGTCTATATTACACTCAAATATTGTCTTGACTGTCAACAATTTTTAGAGCATGGGTCAAAGCTCTCAATTAACACCCTTCCATTCCTCTAGATAGTAGATTCAAGACTCGGTAGGAACAAAATTTTCATTCTCATTCTCTCTAGAGAAATTATTCAAAAAAAAAAACTATTGTATCGGACATGAATAAAATTAAACGTGAGTATTCAGGTTCATGTTCATCGCTATACACAAGATCAGAGATTCACAATGGTTCGACAACAATGTATTAAAGAAGCACCTTCGTTGGTAAAAAAAGAGCCAGATGCTTAAAGCCAAACCAATGCCCCTCCCAGTTTAGACCCGATGGCTTGATGATGCGCAGTAAACGGGGTCCAGATATGCCATTGGAACATACACTGCATTCCTAAGGGAGCTGTGGCTCCATCCGTAAGCTACATAAACAGATGCCCCCATTATCAGCCAGATCGAAACACGGATCCATCTGCCGACTCTGTTCAAAGGTATTGATCAAACATGGCATTAGAATTTAAAACAACTGGTGGACTGTATCTGCAAGGTGATTTCAGTGTCAATGGTTGATTACTCACCCGAGACTAATCAATAAATATACATTGATCAAAATGCAAGCTGCCGGAAAAAACGGAACAAACGGGCAAAGGAAACCTGTAAAAGGGTGAATATCAAGTCATACGCCTAAAGAATATGTTGAACATACATTTGCAAAGGAATTTCTCTCGGAAGCTTTAAAGCGAATTGGGAATATTTTGGATGAGAGACAATCAATACTGTGCCTGATTCGAAACGAAATCTCATCTGTATTTATTGCATAGAAGTTGAACATACCTCCCGTGTGCCCGAAGCTGTGTCTAGCTTCATCCTGTTTTAAACATGCAAGAACTATCAAACTGCACAACAGAATCGCTGCACCGACTGATCCCAAGCTGAAACGAAGAAGGCTGGTACAGCAACGGAGCAATTAAAAGCATAAGAATCTTTGATTATGAACTAAGAAAAAAATCATGCTTTGAATATATATATTCCAAAACGTTTACAAACCTAGGAAGGTAATCAGCAGAAGCTGCCGATGTAAGGACGAGAACACCTATGCAGGAAAGAGAGATATTCCACACTGCAATTTTCCTCCGTTTGCGTAGGCAATTTTTAGCTGTAAAGACATGTGAAGCTGAAATGCTATTATTAGAGAAACTTGAAAAAGAAAGGAGGGAGTACTCTAAACATTCTCGGAATTGTGGTCACAAGCTAAACGAATGCATTGTTCATATGTCAATTCTGAAAGCAAAAGAAACAAGAGCAGACACATTCCTGATAATGTCGATTACCTTCAGTGAATTGTTTTTCAATAAGTGGATATTGAATTGAAGCCTCCCCATGCTCCGAAAGATGCGGACTTTGCTCAACAATATCATCATCATTATATTTTTTTCGTTCTGTTTCCTGACTATCCACATCAAGCTGCTTTCTCACTGAATCAATAAACTGTTGAAGCGATGATGGAAGTGGAACCTCATCCGGAGGAGCATATATGATTATTAAGATCGAAATTGCAACAACGGTGAATGCAAGCAGAGTACCGACACTAACCTGCACCAGAGACGAAGAAAACATATCTTATGCTAAAGAGACATACATTCTATCCCATGAAACTTCTGTAAGAATTCACAGTTAATTGGTATGAATTAACTTACCATACCCGACGATTCCGAAACATCCATAAATAAAGCCAAGACTGCAGCAGCATACCAGCTGTCACTGTGCTCTTTACAGGAACTTGAGTACTCGTATTGATGTCGGAAAAGAACGAGGGTAATAATCCGTCCCTGGCCATTGCCATCAAGAGCCGTGGCTGAAGAAGTATGCAAATAAAGTTGCATTTTAGAGTTACAAACAATCAGTAAAACCGTAATTCAACAAACATATACAACACTGCATTCTCATGCAAGTTTAGAACCGGTTAACGCCAAATACCAGAGGAAGAAGTGAACCCATCAAACTTGCACAGAGAGCGGTAACTGCCCCAGCCGTGACTATGTACCTACAAAGTATAAAAATCGAACACAGAGTTCAAAAGTAAGTTTTGGAGAACAGGCCTTAGAATTCAACCAATGAATCGCCACCGTGAACTAAAAAAAGAATACAATGCTTACGCAGCCCACTGCATTCCGCTGGCAGAAAAAGCTGAGGAGATAGGGGTGTCTGGATTCAACAAATAGTATGGAACTAAGCCGACAATAACAACTGATACGAGCATGTACAAAATACAACATAGTGTCAATGTCATCCCTATGCCCAAGGGTAAATCTCGTAAAGGTCTTTTCGTCTGCCATGAAGGGGGGAAATGCATATATATCAATTATCACAATTAGATGAAATTTCTATTATAAGGTGGCTTGTCAGATTGCGCGTGTTGACTCATGCTAAAAGATAGATAATGACAAGAGATTATCAAGAAAATATGGTACTACCTCTTCAGCTGCACCGGTAACTGCATCGAAACCTATGTATGAGAAAAACACAACAGCAGATCCTGCAAGCATCCCATTTACACCGAATGGGAAAAACCTGCAAAATAGTAAGGAAGATGAAAACAGGAGAGCAAACCATACAAAAAAGGTTTGAGCAAAGTAGATGAAAAAACATTATAGCTACCCGTCGCGAAGTTCATAACCGGCCCATCCAGTCTTGCAAGCCAAATAGCCACCGGCTATTATAACGAAAAGCATGGCAGACACATTCACCGTTGTAACAATTGTTTATACCAGTGAACTCTATAACATCAAGTGTTAACATAAAGCAATTAGCAAAACTAGATAGTAAAACAGATAGAAAACCAATAGCCCACCTCTTTGATTCCAGCACAACAGAAGAACGGTAACGATGAGAACTAAAACTGCTGCACATGGATCCACCACGACGCCAAGCTGAGGGATAGTGTGACGAACCATGAAGGCAGGTAGCTTATCTTCACCCCCGAAAAACAAGGCCTAAAACACGGAGAAATATCTTACAACAGTTGATAGAGATGGTGCTTTCCTGTATGTTTCAACATCTCACATACAATCAATTAACAGTATCACACGAATTTTAGAAATAAATCCTCACTAGATTAGATGATATGCCACGAGCAATAGCGGAACCGCCAATTGTGTATTCCATAATCAAAGACCAACCGATCAACCAAGCAACACTGCAAGTAACCGTGTTCTTACATTACAAACTAACATCAGATTATATATATATACACCAAATGGTGCCATAACCAATGATGTCCTGGACCTAATTCTTCGTTTGGGAAAACATAAAATGATCAAAAGATTTTAGCTCACCTTTCCCCTATGCATATATATGCATAATGATATGCACTCCCGGCAGATGGGCAACGACTAGCGAGCTCTGCATAACAAAAGGCCGACAGCGCCGCAGCTAGACCAGCAATGAGAAATGAAACAGTAAGAGCAGGTCCCGTGTGCTCTCTAGCAACCGTTCCGACAAGTACATATACGCCGGCGCCAATGGTTGTCCCGACACCTGATTAATACAACATTCATTTAGCAAATGTCAAGATGTATGAACATCTCGAACAGCGGCAATCGCTTGCTCTAGCTCCATACATGAATAAAATCCACAAAGAGAATACATAACTATATCCATGCTAGTTCCATCTCCATCACTAAAACCACACACACTAAAGACCAAAATTTCACAGAAACCACCCAAAATAAACTTAAATTCCCATAGAAACAGAGAAAAAAATCAATAAAATGGAAAATAAACCCAAATTCCAGAAGAACAAATTGAAGTAAATAGAGATAAGAATACCAATGGCAGTGAGGTCAAGAGCTGTTAGTTTCCTTGCTAATTGGTGACCTTCCCTCCTTACATGAACTGAATCAACTTGTTTTCTTCTGACTAAGCTTTTGAGAGCCTCTGAACACTTTGAAAGTAGTACTTCGCCCTTGTTCTGCATACTCACAGTCAATCTTTGATTTGTTTGTTTGTTTACTGCTTCGTTTGGATGAAAATTTTATAAGCAGAAGAATGGAATTTAATGAATATAACGGTAAAGAAATCAAAAGGAAAAGATGAAGAAAGATTTGGGAGTTATTTGGAGATAAGTTGGAGACAGAGAACAGTTGTGATCTAAATAGGGAAGTACACGTTGTGGTTACGGTTAACTTTTGTCTTCCTGTTCCATTCTCTCATGATTTTGTTGTGAGACATATCTCTACTATTGTTTAAGCAATGTGACCGAATTTTGTTAAAAAATTAAAATAATAATTAAATTTTTAAATATTATAAAATAATAATTAGATTTTATTTTTTTGTAATGAAATAATAATTCAGCTGTAGTTATAAAATTTTATATAATATTTATACATTTAATTAATTTTTTTTTAATTCAAAAAAATTCACTGAATATAACCTTTATTATTTACACATTTTTTTAATTTAGCTCTTATAAAAATATTATTTTGAGCTACATCGTTTTATTCATTTTATGTAGTTCAATTGAAAGAATGTGACCGCATTCTACAGTAAGTTTTTTACATCCAGTGGCAGAGCTACATATAGCTTAAAGATTAATTGATCCTATTTGATTTGTTATAATATAATTTTTTTAAAGAGTTAATCAATTTTTTAAAGAGTTAGTATACTATTTTTTATAAAAATATTAAAATTAACACTACTTAATTTATTTAGAAATGAAGTCATATTATAAAAGTACGAGAATACTCGTACTTTAAAATCTACCTAACCCCTCTTGACTTTGCCACTATCCACGTCAGCCAGTATCTCTGAAAATCCATGGCACTTCAAGCATTGTGCTATATGGTCCACTGTCCTTCCACGTGGAAAGGTTATCTAACCGTACATCAACAGATGAATTGTTTCTGGACCCTGGACTCCACATGTCATGCTGATGACAAGGATGAATTGGGAGATGAGCAGCTGTTTTGGATCAACGGTGGGTCTGCAAGCTTGAAATATATAGCAGACATACACATGATCGGAAATTTGAGTGCCAAGATGCTCGGCCAGACTGATTATATTCCATGCATTCTCAGCATACTGCATAGCACCGAGAAAAAGTTTATATTTAAACTATAAAATTTACACAACCCTCTATATTTAAATTATAAAATTTAAAATTCAGATTCTTAATTTTTAAATTTTAAATTCTAATCATAACTCTTACATTCTACAGTCTAAACCCTAACATAAATCTCTAAACCTTAAAATTAAAAAATTTAATTTACACTAATATATGTATCAAAATATTTTTCCACAAAGCTCGTATACACAAACTATAGAAAGCTACCTTATGATCGTTTCTTTGTTGCTTATGCAGGCACTTGAACAGGAGGTTCAATAGAAGAGATATTTCCATTCTGAAATCTTCATTTTCAAAGATCAATTAACCATCGTTTCAAATAAAAAGAAAAAGAAAACGAAAATTTATTTTTAAGATTGGAATAGTCTTTTATTATATATGGTTTGTTTGTATACAAATTTTAAAAAGCGAAAACGCTCATATCGTCAAACATCTTTTAGACAATGGTTCAATGAACCGTCAGAAATAAATAAAACATTCTCTATTGGAATCTTCTTTGTTTAAAAATAATAAGAAAGAAAAAGAAAAGTGGCTTCTGAACTTAACCTGAGAATGAGCCCAGGTTCGTGTACATGATAAAAATTATAATTTATCAATATTATATATAGGAAAATATTTTGATAATCTAAAGCTTACACAAATTTATTAATTTTAAGGTTTAGATTTAAAATTTAAGATTTATAGTTTAAATAAAAAGTGTTGTGTAAATTATTTTTTTAGAACCTCTAACAGAGTTGGTGTAAGACAACAAACATCATTCTTTCTGAATAGAAAGAACATCAATTCAACTAAAAAAATACAATAACATTTTTTGAACCGTCTGGTGTAATTATAATATAATATACGTTCATTAATCTTGATCCCTTAATAACACGCACACATTGCGTAAACAAGTTGCTCGAGCCCGACTCACCTAGAGATAATATATTATTATAATTATATACACAACGATACAAGAACAAAAAAAAAAGAGAAACAACATATACATATTGCAGACAACTGCAGATTAATAATATTGTATGGTAGGTATAAACATGTTTATCAAAGGGTTTTTCTTAATATTATTTAATTTTCATGCACTGTGACAGCATTTAGCAAACATAAGTACATTGCAAAGGCAAATTATCACAGACACAAGATACAATACAACAACATAAAACAATAAAATAAAAAAGGACACATTCAGAAGAGAAGACAGATAAAAAGCGGCAAAAGGCAAATGTTTTCCTCACTAATTTATAATGTTTCTTTTCATTTCCACCATGTCCTTTTCTTTTGCTTTACCCCATCTAATGTTCTCAAATGTTAGTTGTAAAAACAATGTACCATGTTTCCAGCAGCAGCGGCTGTAGCAGCGTTATTCTTCTTGCCTTGGACTCCGCTCGCCAGCATCGCCGCCACCTTCAAGTTGAACCCACAGACCTTGATTTTGCTCCCCTCCGTTTTCCCAGGTTTGTTGCCTTACACTCCTGTTAATCGTATCACCACCATCAGAAAACTGTGCCCACACGCTTCGGCTCTTTCCCCCGCCACTGAATTCTTCCTCGCATCCTGCAACTGTCTTGAGTAGCTCTGACTGCAGCGACGGGCAGTTTTCTTTGAGATACTCGAAACCATCTGAGCGCATAACAGCTGTATCAAATATAACAGTCAGTTACACGACAAGTTAGGTCCCAAGAGAAAAGTAGTTAATTACAATAATGGAAACCTTGGGTTCTGAAGAGCAAAAATCTTCACAAACAGGAAAGTGTTATCATCTAGAATACTCGATACCGACCTTACCCATGGGCAGGGTCAGGCTGGTTAAGGCTTGAAAAACATAGCAGAAGCCTGACAGCCTAACCTCAAACAGGCAAGGCCAGCAGGGTGGCTGCAGCGCAGCCAGAAACAAAAGCAGAAAATGTGACCCATCTCGAAAACCTAGTTCATCCTAAATCTGAATGCCTAGCATCATATCAAGACATTTTTGGATTTGGAATACACAGACATGCTGAGGCTGAGCATTATCTAAACATATTTTATCTTAAAAACAAGTAGTTTATGATAAACAGGCCACCAGACTTTGCCCAGAACATAGCAACATCAAGCATTTCTATATAATGTAAAATTTGGAAAAGCATTAAAAGAACTGAAGAATTTACCAACAAGATTCTCAGCAGCGAATTTTAAGCAAACAGCTTTTAGATCCATAGCATGATGACGATCAACAAGGGCTAAAATGTTTGCGACTGAATTCACAGATATGACCTTGCAGAGTACAGACTCACACATCAGTCTAAGTCTAGGCAAGTCATATTTATCTGCTGCTGCCAACAACTTTGCTGCTAATGCATCAGATACAGACGGCATACAAGATGAACTAGTCCCGACAAACTCCTCATCGTCGATAAGACTATCTCTGTAGATGAAATGCAGCAAAGCCTGCCCAAATGCACATAGCAAAGAATGTCAGGAAAATAAGACACTACACCGACAGTAAATTCTAGTATCATATAAAGAGAGATAGCAGGAGTTTAGAGGAACTACAACCAAATCCAAGGTAGGTGAAATGGAGTAGAAAATGCTACCTTAAAAACCCTGGGCTCCATATCTGTAACAACTATTTCATTATCATCTTCATCCATCCGATCAGAAAATTCAGCTTCAAATACAGGAGACCTAGCAGCTAACACCAGCTTGTGAGCATGAAACTTCTCCCCAAACACGTTAAAAGTAATATCCGAACCTTCTTCATTTTCCAATAACATGCCAAAATGGGAGCCAATATCCGACTCAGGGACCTGTATGGAATGCAACCTTGGGCAGTCTATTTCTGAAACCACAACACCAACGGTACAATTTATTTTTAAGCAATCATCCTTGAGGAAATCAGATGTTTCAAGCATAGCCCGCCTGAAGAAACGCTTGTATCCCCTGAAAACAAAGAAGCCATCAAATGTAAAAATGAGTTGCGTGTCAAAACTTAGGCAAGCAATTGCATTCGAATTATATGCTTCAGATAAGATAGGAGGAGGGGAAAAGAAACGGGTTTCAAAAGAAGTATTGATCCTTATGTACACAGTCGACTTTTGTGTATATATGGTAAATGTACAAAAATCCCATCATGTATTGATCTTGTTTAGAATTATTCTAATCTATGTTTAATTTTACTTGTTGATTGGATGTCTTGTATTTGTGAATCAATATAATTGTACTTGTATCCCTTCTCAAAAAAAAAAAAAAAACTATATATGGTTGTTGGTATTTGAAAAGAAAACTCAATGGATGAAGGAAATTGAACACGTCACTTTGATTCAACAATCATTCAAAATTTATACAAATAAAATCAACAACCCACTAACAAAATATTCCTAAATTTAAGCAACAACCCATGAATAACTTCCTCCTAAACTTAAGCAACACTCAAATAACAAATAACTAAAAATAGAAAGTCCTAAACACATTAGCGGTTTGGTTGAATTGCTCAAGCATTCGTGCATCATTTCCTATTAGCAAGAGATCGTCAACATAAAGAGAGACTATCAAAATATCATTGTCATGACGTTTGACATAAAGAGTAGTCTCGGATAGACTTCTTTCAAAGCCCAAGCTCAACAAATGATCATCTATTTTGCTGTACCAAGCTCTCGGAGCTTGTTTCAGCCCATAAAGGGCTTTCTTGAGAAGAAACACCTTGCCTTCCTCTCCTTTCTTTACAAAACCTTCAGACTGCTCAACGTAAATTTCCTCCTGCAAAATGCCATTTAAAAAAGCTAATTTTACATCAAGTTGATGCACTCTCCAATTCATTTGAGCCGCTACAGCAAGTAAAAGCCTTATGGTGTCCAAACGAGCAACTGGTGCGAAGGTGTCTGAATAGTCCACGCCAAAAACTTGTGCATAGCCTTTGACCACAAGTCTTGCTTTGTGCTTGTTGATTGAGCCATCAGCATTAAGCTTGGTTCTGTACACCCATTTGACTCCAATCACCTTTATATCTTAGGGTCGATCAACCAACTCCCATGTTTTGTTCTTCTCAATCATGGACAACTCCTCCTTCATTGCAGCCACCCACTTTTGTGTCTTTCATTGCCATAGCAAAATTTGCAGGTTCACATACAGCTATATTACACCTTGCATAGATGTCAGTAAGCAATCTAGTACCCCTTGTTGGAGTATCATCCACCAACTCATTCAACCAATTTTAATCTTTATTTGTGGTTGAAGCAGGTAACTTAAGCTTCAAATATGCAATAGTT
This sequence comes from Hibiscus mutabilis, assembly GCA_019671005.1. Classification (NCBI taxonomy): domain Eukaryota; kingdom Viridiplantae; phylum Streptophyta; class Magnoliopsida; order Malvales; family Malvaceae; genus Hibiscus; species Hibiscus mutabilis. The sequence goes on along the minus strand of CM033751.1, from coordinate 38,556,594 downwards.
GGAACACTTTTCTCATCCCAATTCCACTCTTCATCTTCCACGAAATGAACATCTTTGCTTATAATAATTTTCCCATTACGCGGTTGGAAAATTTTATAAGCTTTTGCAACATTGCTATAGCCGATAAAGACTCCTGGAAGTGCACTTTTGTCTAACTTGTCTCTTTTGATCTGTGGAATGTGAGTGAAGCACAAACAACCAAATATTTTGAGAAAATGCAAAGATGGTTTACGACCATACCAAGCCTCGTAAGGTGTTTAATCCTTAACCGCTTTTGTTGGCAATCTATTCTGTAGAAAAACCGCAGTATGAGCTGCCTCTGCCCAGAACTTCTTTGGTAAATTCTTTTCATGCAGCATACATCTAGTCATTTCTAAGATGTATTTGTTTCGTCTTTCACTAACTCCATTTTGCTGCGGCGAATAATGAGTTGTCAACTGATGCTCAATGCCAGCTTCTTCACAAAATGCATTGAAATTTTCTGACGTATACTCCTTGCCATTATCAGACCTCAATATTTGAATGTGATTACCACTTTGATTTTTCCACAATTTTTTTGAATTTCTAGAATGCTCCAGCAATTTCTGACTTGAATTTTAAGAAGAAAATCCAACACATTCTTGTAAAATCATCAATAAAAGTAGCATAATATCGACTACCTGCTAATGACGGAGTTCTTTGAGGTCCAGAAATGTCTGTGTGAATTAATTGCAACTTACAAGTGGCTCTCCATGCAGTCTTTGAAAATGACTTTCTGTTTTGCTTTCCAAACTGACAAGCCTTACATGTCATCATGTGATCATCAAATTCTGGAAGATCAATTGCCATGCTCTTGGACTTCATCTTCAATATCCCTTGATGATGATAGTGTCCGAGCCTTTTATGCCACAGCATTGTGATGCCTTCTTTGGCTGAAAAAGCTAATTGCTCCTCCTGCATCGGATTGAGAGAAACTTCTCCCTGCCATCTTAACTTCAAACATTTTCTGGTCTGTAGCATTCTCTATTACACATGTCTTCTCCATGAACTTCACTTTGAATCCTTTCTCAACCAATTGACCAACACTAAGAAGATTTTGATCAATATCAGGTACATAAAGAACATCAGTAATAAACTTGGTACCTGAACAACTTGCAATGGCTACGGTCCATTTTCCTTTGACAACAATGTGTTCACCGTTCCCAATTCTGACCTTCTTGGACTCGGTACTCTTCAATTCTTTGAACAACTCTTTGTCACGTGTCATATGATTAGTGCAACCACTGTCAACGAGCCAGCTTTCACTCGTTTCGTGACTAGTGAAACAAGTTGCAACAAAAAGCTGATCATCTTCTTCTTGATCTGCCACTTGTGCTTCATCTTGTTGCTGGTTTTTATACTTGCAAACAACATCTTCATGTCCCATCTGGTTACACTTGTTGCACTTTGCATCCGGTCATCTCTAACACTTGAAAGGTGGGTGACCTCTCTTTCCGCAATGTTGACATAGAGGATAACCTTTCTTTACTCCTGATCTTCTATTCTAAGCTTTATTTTTGTTCCCAAATGCAGAGTTTTCTCCACTCGCAGCGTGAAATTTTTTGTTCTTCGGCCTCCTATTCTTTCCATCATCATGATGCTTAACCGGTAGAGCACCTTAAATGGCCCATTCTTGCCTCATTACGCGTCTTTGCTCTTGTGCTTGCAAAGCACTTGAGAGTTCTGCCAAAGTAATTTTTGACATATCTTTCGTGTTCTCTAAGGTGGTGATGGTGGCCTCAAACCTTTCAGGCATCGTTACAAGGATTTTCTGCACAATCTTTGAATCTGCTAGAGACGATCCTAGCAGTCTGACCTTATTTGCTATGGTAACGAGCCTGTTAGAATACTCCTTGACTGTCTTGATCTCCTTCATCTTCTGCAGCTCAAAATCACGTACAAGATTCAACACTTGCATCCCACGAATTTTTTCATCTCCCTCGTACTCAGCCTTGAGATAATCCCATATCTCCTTTGCTGACTTTAGAGACATAATTCGGGTGAAAATCGTCGGTGATGCTGCAGCAAATAAACATGCTTTTGCTTTTGCTTTCTTTTCTTTTTGTGCTTTGACCTGTGCTATGGTGGGATTGGCCAGCAATGCAGGAATCTCATAGTCATCTTCCACAGCTTCCCAAAGATCTACAGCCTCCAGGTAAGTCTCCATGCGTACTGCCCAAACTGGATAATTTTCTCCATCAAATGTAGGCAGCGCAATCAAAGAAAAATTACTTTCACCTTCCATGATATAGCAATAACTAACACAGGTACCTCAAGAAAAAAAGCTCTGATACCAATTGTTGGCATTTTAATGAAAAGAAAACTCAATGGATGAAGAAAACTAAACGCGTCACTTTTATTCAACAATCATTCAGAATTTATACAAATAAAATCAACAACCCACTAACAAAATATTCCTAAATTTAAGCAACAACCCATGAATAACTTCTTCCTAAACTTAAGCAACACTCTAACAAATAACTAAAAATATAAGCAGTCCTAAACACATCAACTAACAATGGTAAATTTAAATGTTACACGAATCTGTCAAATTTGAAAACCAGTAGAGTGCTCATAAAGTAGGAAATAAATAACTAATATTATCCATAGTTGATTTTATAGTTTAACACTTTAACAAATAAATAACAAGTTTTAGTGGTACTATAGAAAAAACATTACGGCGATAAACCCTTCATGAGAGATTACTAGAGTCATGTAAAACAATTATATGGTTATATTCTATGTTGCTCCAACTCTTCATTTTTGCTAAAGACTTGTGTCTGAAACATATTCAGACACAAATAGGAAAGCGCGACCTCTAAATAAATGGAAATACTAAGAAAAAATGAGCAAACCTGTCAAACAGATACACGTGGACAACATTCAACCCCAAGCTTGAGTAACATACAGTATGCTTTAAAGTTGAAAAGCGGACAAGACAAACATCAAAGGTGAATTAGGAGAAGAGATTCCCCGCAAAGTTGAAATCCAAGGATCATAACAATAAATTAGCGAGTACAATCTATTGAGATTTTATCTTGTGAAGAAATAATAAATGTTAACTTGAAGGAACCAAATATTTAATCCAAGAGATGCTAATAGCGTGGGAGGATTTTTTTATAAAAAATACTAAGCAGAAATTGTTCCTCCTCTCCTTTGACTTCCCCATAACCACACAACACAAAGAGATAGATATCGTAACAGAACTCCAAAGAATTAATAAGGCATTGAGATACTCTCCTTCCATGTTCATGCATAGGCAAAGAGAGGGTACAGATGCAGAAAGAGTTTATGGAAGTGTAACACCAGAAATTGGATCCCATAAATGAAAGGATCTTCCATTCGAACATTTTCTCGTTTGCTCTATAGGAGACAAATAATCCCTGTAAAAGCATACAGCTCATGCAATCTGGTGTACCTATGATCTGGTTAAGCATTTATCTGCACCAATAATTCTTCCACTATCTATTCTCTTATACTGAACATTTCTTATTTACTATCCTATCAATCATATGCTAGCTCTATTTCCTTAAACTTCACTGTCTTGTGTTTTTTTTTCTAACCCCCTCCATAAAATGAAATTAAGTCTACTTTAGTTTCAAGTAAAATTAATTTCCTACTGAGAAGCTTTAACGGAACTTGCACATCATTACTAAGAATAGACTGATCATTTCTTCGTTATTCCAGGACAGACAGATTCTTATCTTAAGAATGTTTACTAACAAATTTATGATGGAACTCTAACTATAAAAATCGTACCAGCAACTTATCAAAACTAGAAATTATCAAAATATCCATTACGAAGCTTAAATACAAAAAAAAAAACAATAACAAATCAAGAAACTAGAAATTATCAAAATCATCTTTGTTTTGTTTGGTAGAGAAGGGAGTATTAGGATGGCTTGAACCTAAAACTTGAACTCATACCACCCATCCTTAACACTTGAGGTGAGGTCAGGCAGCAAAATTATCCTAAATTTCCAGAGCCGTAACCATATATTCTTTATCAAATCATCATTTTCCATTGACGTTTAATTCTTCAAAAGCATCAATATTTCACAATTCCCCCTCTTTTCTAACACTTACTTCTTTAACACACTTCCAAAATTGTTCAAACCCTACCACAAGAATAACACCCAAAACCCTAAAATTTTAACTAAGAATTTAAAAAACATAATAAAAAATTCTACCAAATTTTTTTTAAAAGAAACTATGTTCAATAAACAAATTTAAAAACGAGGCAATTTCCTTACCACATGCTTCCCCTATACTTGAGCGTATATGGGCCACTCTCAAGAGCTCGATCGAAATGGCTATGAACTTTATGTTTCCCTTTCCCACTTTGGTCCAAAAGAGTTAACTCGAAAAGGGCTCTAACGTCCGTGCCTTCGCTTGCTAAAGCCACGAAAACCGAGACATACGTGGAATGGTCTTCTGGGTTTTTGCCATCGGGGTAAAAGTAAATTGCCCATTGATAACCTCCCACCGTGAAGCTCTCGCTGGCTATGTGTTTGCCTACGCCCATGCCTTTGGCTAAGGAATAGCCCTTGATTGTGAACCGGTGGGAGCCATTGACGGTCTGGGTTACAGACCGAGAGCTCGTGGGCGAGCCCAGGGGAGATGGCATGGGTCGGGGGAGTTTTGAGGGTTTCTGGGATTTGGGAGATTTTCTCGGGAAAGTGAAGGGTTGAGTAAAGAAAAAAAAAAAGAAAACGGGGAATTATTTTGATTGTTTTGGAAGAAATTCGTTTCTTTTAAAATCAGTTTTGATTTATTTGTTACTTTATGAATTGATTGATGGTGTGAGTGGCACTGGATAATTGCCTCCACCAACGGTGTGACCAATAGCTAAATAAACTCAGTTTGTTAAAATTTGTACCATTAAATTTGTTGCATATTAATTTTTGTTGAAAACTTTTTAATTTTGATTTTTTTATTATTAAAATTTATTATTATAAGAATATGAAAAAATATATTTAAAAAATATCATGTAATTTTTAATTATATATTACAAAATTTATTTAATTGAAATATTTATAATAAGGTTTAAGAGTCACTTTTGCTTTTGTAGTAGTCTCAATTTATTAATTTCGCCTATATGGTATTTTCGCATCAATTTAACCCCTAAAGTAGTCGAATTGTATTACCATTTGTCCCTTGAATGACAAAAGCTATTGTTGACCGTTACAGTGCTGACGTGGAGGTCAACAGTGCTGACATAACAGTTAACCATGCTGACAGGACAATCCACTTGTGATGACGTAATAGTTCATGTGAAGATAGCGTGGAAAAATGGCAAAATTGATTTTCTGACTTAGTTTGAGGGAAAATTAATTTTTAAGTAAAAAATAAGAATTTTAAAAAAAATAAAATAATAAAATGAAGTAAAAAATAATAAAAATTTATTAATATATGGCTAAATAATACAAAAATTTTAAAAATAAGTAAATATTATAAAATTAAACTATCAAAAGCTATTAAATTATAAATTATTTAAAAATCAAAACTTAAAAATAAATTATACATCTAATTCTAATTTCTAAATTTCAAACTAAAATGTATAAATTTTTTGATGAAAATTTTTATATTTTTTAATATTTTATAAATACTTCAATTTTTAATTATGAAATAATTTATAATTTATTAGCTTATAATATTTTAATTTTATAAATTTTATGTATTTTTAAATATTTTAAATTATTTTATTTTATTTTATTTTTAGTCATTTATTAATAAAATAATTTTATGTTATTTTAATACTTTAGTATTTTTCTCATATTTTTTTCCTAAAAATTAATTTTGCCCTCGTACTCAACCAGAACATTAATTTTACCCTCGAACTAGCTTGAAAAATCAATTTTGCCCCTCTGCCACGTCATCTAGACACGTGGACTGCCACATCAGTATCGTAAATTGCCGCGTCAGTACCGTAACAGTCAACGTTGGCTTCTGTCAGTTAAGGGACAAATGGTGATACAATTCGACTACTTCAGGGGATAAATTAATACAAAAATACTATAGGGGCGAAATCGATAAAATGAGACTATTACAAGGGTAAAAATGACCCTTAAGCCTTAAAATAAATATAGTTAAAATTTAAAAATTTTAACTTTTAAAAAGTTAATAAATTGTAAAATTAACGAAAGAAGTCATGCATACATTAATCCAATTAAGATTTAGTTTTGCCCCAGTTCATGGATTCTTTGATATTTTAAAATTTAATCCCTCTACTTATATTTTTACTTGTACGTTGGGATGTACAAAACCCAGGTAGTCACAAAAATTCAAAAACTATTTTATTTTAATATTAATCAAATTGAATTATTTTGAGTTAGTTATGTTTTAAATTAACTTAAATAAAGTAAATTGATATTTTAAGTTCGAATTGAGTCAAACGTTGACAACTTGAAGAAATCAGAGAACAATTTGACGTAAATAACAGTATATATTGATTTTCAAAATGAGCAAATTTATCCTCTATTTTTTAAAAAGAAAATATAAATAGTTTTTCTCCCAATTTTCTATAAAAATAATAAATAATAAAAATTATAAATCAGATGCGTTAAATGAGAAATTATATTGTGTGTCATTCCCGTCACGTCAGCCATGAGACTAACTAATAAAAATCATCAATCTCATTATTTTTTCTATGTCATATTTTTACCAAGTGAATCTTCACTTGGTAAAAAATTGTTTTTAAAATTGATTTACAGTAAATATGAGTAAAGATTCACTTGGTAAAAATATGACATAGAAAAAAATAATGAGATAGGTGGTTTTTATTGGTTGGTCCCATGGATGACGTGACGGAAATGACCTATAATATAATTTCTCTACATTAAATAAATTATCAAATCAAAGTTATCGTATTAAAATATCTTTTCATCTTATTTTATTATGAGAAAGTTTTCAAGTATGTCTATGCAAATAGAGAAATTATATCATAGGTCCGACTCGTCACGTCATTTATTTCTCAACCAATAAAAATTATCAATTTTATTATTTTTTATGTCATACTTAAATAAGTGAATATTCACTTGGTAAAAAAAAATTAATTTAATTTAGAGTAAATATGATTAAAGATTTACTTGGTAAAAATATAATATGAAAAAATTAATAAAATAAATAATTTTTATTGGTTTGAACTAGGATAACTCGGCGAACCAAGCGTGTAATATAATTTCTCTCAAGCCTATAATAAGAGTTTAGATGTGTTGACAAGATAGAGTCCTTAAACGTTAAATAAATTATCAAATCAAATTAATGTCTCGACTTGTCGGAAAATATTCTTATTTTCTATCGGATTTTGCTCATATTGATTTGATTCCTCTCGTACAGGGATGGAGTCAGAAATAAAACTGAGTGGACAAACTATAAATAGTCATAAAAATAAGAGAAAAATATAAATAAAATAAAATTGGAGGCCTAAATAAATAAATAAATACATCAATATATTTTGTATTGCAAAAAAAATAAAGAAAATTAGGGTCAGCTGCCCCGAGCTACAATGTACCTCCGTCCCTGCCCTCCAATATAATAAAATAGAAATTAATAAACCAAAGGAAACAAATGGCTTCATATTTTTTCCCAGTGTCATCTATACATTATGCAGAAAATCATACTGTGTTTATCAAATAGTTAGAAAAAATTTCCCAAAAATTGAACATGATGCAACCAATTTACTTGTAAATGTAACAGTCAGTTTATATGGTATTACTCCGACCCTCATTCTACAAGTATCCATGTTAGACACATATCCATATATGATTATAAGGATCTGGCTCTCCAATACAAAACATCCGTATCTGACATTTACACTAGAATCCGAGTAACATAGCAGCATATGGTTCCTAAATCTCGGGCTAAATTTCTGAAGAGGGCCTTTTTCATGCAAGAGTTTCAGTAGTTACCATCAATCATCTACCTCAGCTGCTACAAGTTAAATAATCTGAATTGGCTGGAGCTTTGCTCCTCTTCGTAATCGGATGAACACGATTTGCTTCCAACTGATTATTCTGAACTATCACATGGAAGGAGTTTTATCCTGTCAGCATGTTCAATCATCCAATCTGCGAATTCTGGGGTTGCTGCCAATTCTGACATGGCATTCCGGGTGGATTCGCGACTGAAATCTTCCCATTGTTGTTTCGTGAATTTCTTCCGATCACGCGTCTTGTGAAAGGTAGAATAGTAATCTTGATCATTTATACCACCTAAAACATTAAAAAGAAGCAAATCCTTCGATGATATTAACCGAAGCAAGCAAGAAAAATAAAATGGTGCTCCGAGAAAAATGTGCCAGGTGCTATTATGAACTGTGAAATTCCTTGAAAACCAAAAGTACCTCTTGCAGGAAATCTAGGCCAAGCTAGTGAAATTGTTGGAGTATGTCTATTCCACATTGTTCTATCAGAATACATTCTCGGAGACCTATTAAAAAATTCAGCATGACCTTGGTTCATCATTCCCTGTCTCGACCGGTGTACCCGAGGACTCCTGTCCCAAGAATGTGGCTGGAACGAATCAAGGCTATGAATGGAAACTAAGATTTACAATCATTTATTGAATTTAGCTTTCAATTAAACACGGTTAATGTGATAACGAATATTGAGCGGACTCGGGCAGTCATATCATGCGACTAGTTAGTGGAATGAATACATTTTGCACAGCAAAGACATTAACAAACATAGACTAACAAAATTACCTTCTTCCGGCACACATAAATCATAAACATGAAAAGAATTAAAGGGAGTTATTTTTAACTTACATATGATATTTCTTTCTTGTTGATGTGATAAAAGAACAAATAGCAGAAGAAGAAGCCAATGCCACCAATGCCACCAACGCCAGCCGAGTATCAAGAGTGCTCTGGAGAGAGTAGAAAAGGGGTGCAAGATAGGAAAAAAAACATAAAATATCCTGATTAAAGAAAATATTGATGTTGCCAGCTATGTTGCTCAGATTCCATTTTTTTCTTTATCCATCCATGTTTGACACCCATGTTCGATACATATTTCGTACACAATACAGGGATATGACCCTACAAGGATCCTCTAAATACAAGGAAGAACTAGGAAAAAAATTGAACATACCCATGTTGGACACATACTGATATCTGATACTCACACCTAAGCTTGAGTAACACAGGCTGACAAGGTTTGATCCCTGATAACTGGAACTAAAATCTAGCGCTCTACCAACAAACTATATGGTTGTTGACAAACCATATGCCTCTTTCTTTTAATGGGAACCCCCAAAACTATAAAGAGGCCTTGGCGTCTTTTCAAAGTTGGAAAATCGATCCATTTATCCAACCTCGAGCAATTAATGTGCATATAACAAATAATCTACTGCATTCGACATACTTAACAGCAGCCTTTTAAAGGGTTTCAGAAGCTACTGCCTGATTTTAAGGAAGTTTCAAATAAAGAAGAGAAAACTTGCTACGTAACCTAGGTTTGCATACCAAGTAATAAAGCCACCATTGGCAGTAGAAGCATACCTGGAAAATAAACGCAGCTGCAATGATGAACATGGCCCATTTTACAAACTCAGCAACACCAACATCTACGATTCCATCATTTGAGATCACAAATTTTCGTACCATCCAGTACCCTAATGCAGCTCCCGAGAGGAAAATTCCAACTAATACAAATATAGCAACCTGTAACAAAAATAAGCATAACTAAATTACTTGGTTCACTTTGAAATAACACTTCCTTTTAAAGAGAAAAAGAACACAACTACAAAGAAGTCATTAGAGAATAAATCATACGCGGCATTAAGAAAAAGAATAAATCATATGCACATAAATTGTGGATAAAAGGAACCGTATTAAATCTCATTTCTGAAAATATTAACTCCAATAAGGGGGAAAGGAGGGAGATCTGTTGGGCAGTTGTTAAGAACTTACTGGATTGTGCATCTCTTCACTCAGCCCAAAATTGATAAGAATTGAATTTACCAACCCAGAAAATTGATGTAAAAGAAAAGATCCAGCTCCAACCTGAAAAATTAATGGAATAGTGAGTATATTGGCTGGCCAAAGTTGATGAAACATTGATTAACCAATAAATAAATGAAAATGAAGACTCACCACTGGGACATATATGCTAAGATAGAAGATATTTTTCCTTCCTGTCGGCAATAATTTCATTCCCTGCTTGGAAAAAGAAAATCCACACCGTTACATCTGAAGCTAAGACAGTAATTCAGGTATTGACATAAATTCAACATGAAATTAAGGAAACTAATAACTAGTAGATTCCCAAGTCATCCAGTTATGGTATGTGAACCAATGAACATCTGATGAGACAGCATGGGAATAAAAAATCAGTTGATTTAAGTTTGAACAATATGTATGAAATCAAACAGACAGGTTTCAGTTACAAAGTTGTATAGAAATGGCACTTCAATACAGATACACGTTCTTCAAATACATGGAAAACAATAACTATCTTCCGGCAGTCAACAGAGTAAGGCACTTCAATTTTTTAATATATATGTTAGCATTAAGATTTGGAACAAAAAATGGCAAAGCAAGAATGAGGGATATTTTAAAAGCAATGAAGGCAGAAGGAATTTGTGGACGAACACCAAAATACCTGAAAGAGAAGGATCAAAATGACAAGAATAATGCCAATAGCCATTGAACTGCTGTAGTAAAAAGGAACCCACTTGCTGACAATTGGTGCCAACAGCAACAAAACAACTCCTAAAACTAGAAACACTAGCCGCCATCGCTGAATATCTACAAAAAAGATAGCAAATCAAGGTTGAAAATAAAGTTCAATTTCAACAAACTAACAATCACAAGCAAAAGAAATGCAAATAAAGTATAATCATACCTTCTTCAACAGTAACCGTGACAGAGCCAGATACGTCACCTATAAACTTCACATCTATAAATCTATCATCATAAGGTGACATGACGGCGTGCCATATACCATTTTCCACCGTCTTCCAATTTTCATGCTCACACTTGCATAATCCAAGTGAAGCATTCCTGCAAGACTTTTTCAATCACCAAAAGTGACAAGAAACTTCTGAAGTGATCTCATGCAGAACAAGAGTAGATTGAGAACAGAACTTACTGATGAAAGCAGACTTGTATTTTGCTGTGTAGTCTTTCTGATATTAAGACAGATGGTGCCAAAGTTACCCGAACAGAATTGGCATAACTCCTAAGTTTCAATCTTGAGTGACCAGAAACTCGAACTCGGTCACATAATAGAATGCCTTTTGAACTACGGACAGATGAATGCCCATAAAGGGGAGTCGGGGTGACATCTAATGCTGCAGTTGTACTTCCCAGGTCAATGCCTGCAATTTTAAATCCTTTGAGAAAACCACAAAGAAGTATGGCTAGGGTGCAAGAGAAAACTAAAAGACATCCATCAAGGTTTCTTTTCTTGTGTCTGTTAAAAAGACATCCATCAAGTTACCGGTATAATCCCACTTCACCTCCGATTCACAAACTGTACTATAGGATATAACTAAATGATACATTGATAGAGCTCAGTTTTAAAATTAAAGTGATCACAAATCATCAAGTCATTATTCAATCCAAACATTTATTTGAACACTAAAAATTCCCCTCATAGCTATAAAGACCGCCAAGCACCTCTTGTATGGCACATCTTATCTTAGTAATTTATATTAAAAAAATAGCTGTAAATCTTTCGAGGAAGGCCTAAAGAAACCTCTGGGAAACTGATTATCACTTGTAAGAAATGAGAAAATAAGTGAATAATAAGATTTCTAGGAGGTAAAGGATACCATGAAAATGAAAATCATACCATCACTAGGCCTGCTCTAGGATTTAGTCATACCTTTTAAAGCTAATATAACAACAGTTTGCATCTGAAAAAACAACCCCACTTTATATTTTAAAGCATAAATTTCAGATTCACTTCTCTCAAGAAACCAAGCATATATTCTTATTGATCCGTACATTTTCTTCAGAAACAAATACATTGAAGCAGTTACGATTCAGGATTCTAAACCAATTGAAGAACAATGAAGAAAACCCAATTTCTCATTTTTCCTCATTGTTCTCAGAAAGCAAACAACACGGAACTAAGCATATGAAAAACACAAACTTGAAATTCAATGAGAAAAAAGAAAAAAAAAGTTATACCTTTATATTGAGTGGTGGCTTGAGAAGAACATGATGAGAAGAACATATAATATAAATTGAAGAAGAGGATAAAAGAGGAAGAAGCCATTGTCGACAGCCCTCTTCCACCTCTCTCTTTCTCTGTTTTTTTTTTTCTCTCTCTCTGATTCGTTTAATACAAACTTCAATGGGAAACAAGGAAGCTTTCAAGTTACAATTAACATTGCACGTCTACGATGTTTTCGGAGAACCACTTTAGATTATAATTAATTTATGTTTTTATAATTTTTTTTATAAATTATGGTTATTGAAATATTAATTTAAATTATTATTTATTTTCTGCACATATTTTGTAAAAAATATTGAAAATTAATATATTTTTTCAAATTAATGCAATTAAATTGTATAGTAACACATTATAAATTTGAAAAAGTGTACTTTACTCCAGTAATATAATTATTTTGAATCTGGGGAAGGTAAGGAGGAGAAAAGTAATTTATTGATAACCATGGAGATTGTCTTTTATACTATACTAAGACGGCTTAAACTAAAAAACAGCCATCAAATAATATTTTTTTGTTTTTAATTTTTAAATTATGATTTGGGCAAAATAAGCCCTTAAACTATTATTTTTGGTCACTTTAAGTCTTTAAATTATGATTTAGGCAAAATAAGCCCTTAAACTATTATTTTTGGTTACTTTAAATTCATGGTTACAAAAATATCATTTTATAGGCTTTTTTAATATATATAAATATTGACTTAAGGGTTTAATAAGCCCCTGAAATTTTGTAAAAAAATCAATTAAGCCCATAAACTTTTTTTGCACTCAATTAAGCCCTCAAACTCAAGAAAAAAAATCAATTTAGCCCTTTGACTAACGTTAACCGTTAACTTTAACGATTTTTTTGAAAAAAAATTGACACATATTGCAACAGGATAATGTCACTTGTCATTTCTATAAAATTTTAAATTTTAATTTTGAAAAAATATATAAAAATTAGAAAAAATAAAATTTTAAAATCTGAAAAATTCAAAAAATCATTTTAAAAATATAAAAAATATTTTTAATTTTAAATTTTTAAAAATAATAAATATTTTTTCAAAAGATTAAAATATTTAAAATTATTATACAATTATAAAAAATAAATTGAAAAAAATATAAAACAATAAAATTTATTTTGGGTTTTAAAATAACTTTTATTTTTTATATTTTTAAAATAAATTTATTGTTTTATACTTGAAAAATCAAAATAAATTTTATTTTTTATATTTTTTCAATTTAATTTTATAATAATATTTAATATTTTATTTTTTTAAAATATTTTAATAATTTGAAAAATTATTATTTATTATTTTTAATACATTTTGAAATTAAAAAATATTTCTATATATTTTTAAAATAATTTTTAAAATTTTCCAGATTTTTAAGTTTTTTTAGAATTTTTCTGATTTTATATATTTTTTTTAAAAAATAAATTTTAAAAATTTCTATAAATGACAAGTGGCATTATCCTATTACAACATGTGGCAAAAAAATTTCAAGAAAAAAACCGTTAAAGTTAACGGTCAACGTTGAAGGGCCAAATTGATTTTTTTTTCTTAAGTTTGAGAGCTTAATTAGGTGCAAAAAAAGTTTAGGGGCTTATTTGATTTTTTTGCAAAAGTTTAAGAGCTTAATGAACCCTTAAGCCATACATATTTATGTTCTTTTTAAATTTTAAAATATCATATATCAAAATAAGCCCTTAAACTATCATTTCTGATCATTTTAAGTCTGATAGTTATTTAAGTCAAAAGAAAATTATTTCGACTAATAAGATGTTGACACATCACAAAGATTTTTTGACCAATTGATAGTTTTGGGACTAAAAAAAGAAAAATGACATAGTTAGGTGCTTATTTTGACCATAAAATAGTTTAGAGACTTAAAGTGACAAAAAAATAATAGTTTAAGGACCTATTTTGCCCAAATCATAGTTTGAGGGTTAAACGCAGAAAAAAGACATAGCTTGAGGGTTGTTTTTGGTTTAAGCCTACTAAGACAGAGTCAAGGCTTTGATCTTAAATTTTTTTAAGAAAAATCAAATTAAGAAAAAAAAGGGGATGTTTTGTTATCAATTATGTCACAATGATAGTTGGCGGCAGTCGAATAATGATAAAAAAGATGGTGATCATGGGAAAGAGGATTAAGATTTTAGGTCAATTTTAGAAATATAAGGCCCCAAGGCACAGTATTTTGATGCTAACATTAATTACTTAACAATAGAGTGATTAAGGCGAGTAAAAACTAAGTTTTAATGATAAAATTTAAAATTTTAAAAGTTAAATGATCAAAATAAAAACAAACTAAAAACTGAGTAACACACGTAATTTCGTTCAAAATTTTTGAGAGGAAAATCTCATAATTTTAAACGTTTTGAGAAAATTGTATTTGTCTTTATAACATTTGAAATATTTTGGCTCAAGGATATCATACCCCTTCAATTTTTGAAAAAAAAAAATCAGCCCCTAATTTTTTTCATACCTAATTAAGTCTTTATATTCTAAAATTTCATCGATTTATCCCTTTAATTAATATTGATAGTTAAATATAATTTTTTTGAATCAGTTGGTGTAACATGTAATGTTACATTGTTGCCACTTGTCATCTTTAAAAAATTTTATTTAATTTTTTTTTTAAGTTCTAAAGATTCTAAAAATTTTATGAAAATAATTTACTAAAAAAATATGTTATATAAAATAATGTAAATATAATATAATGGTAATATCGCAAGAAAAAATCTGTTAAAAATTGATAGTCAAAATTGATCAAAAAATTTAATTAATTTAATTAATTAGTTCGAGAGCTTAATTAGGTGCAAAAAAAAAAATTTAAGGGCTTTATGTACCATTAAGCCATTTTTTTAAATAACTTTCCATTTTTTTAATCTAGTATATTCAGCGTGCACGTCACCTTTTTTAAAAACAAAATTAACAATAGACTTGCGCGATAGACCTATGATATCTCAAGATCCCAAACTAAACCAAAAGAAAGAAAATACCAAGACTCCAAAGTGATAATAGATTACAACTTTAGGGCTCAAAATACTATTTAACCCTTTATACCATAATACTTGGTGTTGGAGAAATGAAATGGAGGTCAAGTTTAGTAACGAAGAGCAAAGCAAAACGGGTTTCAGGCAAACAACTATTCATATTGTTTGAAAATCTTACAAATTCTATTACAACGAAATGCTCCTCCAATTTGGGCCTGTAAGAGCAAACAGTAGTTTTTCGCCTACGACATTGACAGGGTTACATTACACAATCAAAAGATATGATGAAGGGATAGGATTCATCATCAAGAAACCAGTAAAATAAACAGAACTGTTTCAGAGGCATGGCATAAAATCAAAACCCAATTCAAAGAAATCATCAACGAAACTAAAACATACTACAGTGCTTCATTCCCAGAACGATCTTTTGAGTTCATCTAACACCACCACCAGCACCACTCTCGGCATTTTTCATGGAAAGATGCCAGCTTACAGTCTCTAACACTGCACCTAGTCGGCGGTCCAGCTCTGCTCCACAATTTCACGGACTCTTCTGTTGTACTCCCGCTTATTCTCGCTAAACATCCGAGCAGCTTCCGAGTTTGCCGGAGAGTTTGGGTTTGGATCACAAAGTAGAGACTGGAAAAAGCACAACAATGTCATTAGCATGTTTAGTCTGGCTTTAATTGAGAATCTGAGATTCACATTTCCAAGACTTTTGAGCAATGTAAAGTGATATAAACAACTATATGATGATAATTAAAAAGAAAAACCCGCACTAGAGCCCACTTTCAAAATGTTTGCTAGATGAACATCAAACACTAACACATAAATGACAAGTTTAAAAGCAATTCGTATCAAATGCATACAATGATTTAACTGAAAACAGGTTGAATTTGTGAGGAACAGCAAACATCTTAGATCTCTTCTCAACAGTAAAAAGGATTAAGCTTGATGCTCAAATGATGCCATAGCCCATAAGTAATAGAACCAAAATGTGTAAAGAATCTGACTGCCTACTGAAAAATGTTGAACCATGGTTTCAAAGAGACATGGACTTGCCTCCTTTAGACAAATTCAAGTCATGGGTGAAAATGTTCCGATGTAGTTTTGAGATTAAAGATTAAGATGCATAGGTATGGTACGAGAAGTATTCATCAACCAAGGGAAACAGCAAAAAAAGAGAAATGTGACATTAACAATCCTCCTAAATCTGGGTCCTATAGATAAACTTTAGATTTATTTATTTACAGGATCATCCTTGTTTCATGTTCTGTCTTATTGTTAACTGTTTTTGGGTGAGGTGCACTCTTCTATATTTCCCTTCAATGTGAAGGACAAATAGGCACCCTTTTTCAAGTTTCAACATTATGAATTTTACTTCCACTGATTAGAAAATGAAGAAGAGTTAATAGAATAATATAGGCCAAAGTTCCTCCAAACTCTTCCCCAATTATCTAGTTGTAGAAAAATAACTGAAACACATAAAAAGCAAGAAAGGCTAAGATCTGCCACTTAGGGCATAGATCAGTCACTCTTTTGTTTTATAGACTTTGTTATAAAGATAGGAAATTTTCGCACATACAAGGAGAAACCCTCCATCCTTTAGTCGTGGTCCACCCTGGATAAGAACTTTGCTAAAAAACAGAGACATTCTTACCTAAGAAAAGAAACTTGACAATGACTACTTATTAACTGTCTGCATGGACAAAAACTACAGGACAGATAAAAAAGAGAAAAAGACAAAAGTTAAAGGTATGAAGAATATGACAGGTTGCTCATTTGCAAACCGGCCTACCATTGTCATAATGCATAGACCTACAGCTTGTTAATGCAGCATGTATCTCAACCACACATGTATCATCCTCTATTTTAAGTTCATTTTGCATTATCCTCACAGCCACTCCAGTCCATTCAAATGTCTTTGTTTTATAAAAGCTTGATATACACACTTTCAAGGTTCTATTATTTTCAAGGAGTATCATTGGCTTTAGAAACTGTTTATATTTGTCAAGTGTCTATTGTGTGAAAATATCCATGTATTACATATCTATATGTGTCAATTTCTTCTTTTTTTTTCTGTTCTATTTCCTTTTTTATTAAACATAAAAACATTGATTGACCGAATAAACATAAACACTGATTGACCAAATAAACATAAACACTGAATGCAAACACGCCAGCAATAAATGAATGACTTGTGCAGTAAACATTAATATTAATAACTGAAATATATTCAATTAAAGGCTTCTCAGAAGGATATGCTTTAAGAAGCTAATCCTGATGACTGAAATATCAATGAAAAGTAGATGTGCCACATATTTTGTTGCAGGAAAATAGATGTGCCAAAGAAAACAATCAATCATGTAAAGACATGGATAACTCATTTGAAATTCAGCAAACTGTGAATACCATGGTTTAGGGGAAGCCATTGATGAAACAAAGTTTCTTCACAAAGAAATAAAAATGTTAATGGCATAGAAAAATAACTGAAACACATAAAAAGCAAGAAAGGCTAAGATCATGTAAAGACATGGATAACTCATTTGAAATTCAGCAAACTGTGAATACCATGGTTTAGGGGAAGCCATTGATGAAACAAAGTTTCTTCACAAAGAAATAAAAATGTTAATGGCATAGAATGCCGCACCTGGATAGAGGTGAGTATAGCTGCAACATCATATATAGGACTCCACTGGTTTTGTAAAATATCCAGACAAATACTCCCATCTGCATAGACTGATCAAACCAAAACCGATCATTTTAAGGGAAATGAAGCAAAAACAGGAATATTAGCACATAAGACTACAATTAAAATCCATGATACATACTATTTGGATGAAACATTCGTGAGACAAAACGGACAGTCGGAGGTTTATTTGGATAATCCTCTGTAAACTGCAAAGTTAACTTGAACGTGCCTGAGTTTTCAAGAAAATGAGCATGTTACATGAGAAATAAAAATGAATTTATTATCCTAAAAACATGAAACTAAAATATCAGTAAGGCGGTGGCTAGAAAGAGTGTACAGGAATTAGAAGGAAAAAAATCTAAGATATAGACTGGTGTCAAGGTTCACTGATAACTCATAATTTCCATTTATTAAATTTCCATTTTATTGATTACAGCCAAATCTCATCAAAGCTCAAGAATGCACCTGAAAACATGATTTTTTTTCAGGGGGCAGGGGGGAACTGAAAACCGAAATGACCAATCACCAGAAACTCAACACTTCTATTGAGTCTTACTCTTGCTACCGTTATCCTCTTATACCCAAGCAAGGTATAGCATGTTACTTTTCTGCAAGGTATATCAAGAACAATGGGGAAATCCCCGAAAATTCCAATAACCAGGCAATTCATTGAACATGAGTAATTAATTCTACACACTATACTGGTCAAAGAAATGTTGAACGACAATAGGGGCAAAGGAAAGTAATAAAAGTAATTGCTATTATGGCCAAGGTCAATTGACAATAATCAATTAATCATTACGATTCATGAACATCAACAAAACATAGCAGAAGCACACACGGAAGATAAACGCTAGACCCATAAACTACAAACAGTTCATCAACGACAAAACAGATTGAACAAAAATTAGACGGCGCTCCATCACCAACTCAAACAAAACCAAACGTGCTTGAATCATGTATAACTGCTTATCGATTAAAGCAAGCATGGAAAAAAAAAAACATAGCATTCCATATTGCATTGAAAATTATTAAATCAGCGAGAACTGGAACAAAAAAAATGATACAATTCTATCAATTTCACCAGAAACCCAAAGATATAACATAAATCCCAAATGAAAACATCAACAAAAAACGTGTTACCTCCATCCCAAGGAGTATCGTCGGGTCTGCAAAAATATCGAAAACCTCAATAATTAAAACACAAAAAAAGGAGAAGAATTGAAAAGGGAAAGAAATGAGGAAAATAGAGAAATACCCAAAAATGACAGCGTTCCAAAGCGTGATATTATTATCTTGAGGAGCCCCACTAATACCAGCAGGTGGATCCTGTTGTAGCCTCTTGAAGTCTCTCATCAGCCTCTTCCTTGCCGGGGTCGACATCGACGTCCTTCTTTTCTAGCACCAACCAAATCCGATCCAAATAAAATAAGTTCCTTTTATAAAGAGAAAGAGATCTGAGGGAAATCTATGAAAGATCCATCTTTCTCTGCGATTTGTTTTTTTTTTTCAGCTAGGGTTTGTTTTTCTTTCTCTTTTTTCGGCGAACGGGTTTGTTTGTATTTTGTTAACAACAGAGAAAGAGAAATAGGGTGGTAAATGGCAATGTTGTGACAGTTTGGTTAAATGAGTTTTTGTAACAGACGAATAGTATCTTGCCACGTCATCAATGCAGGAAATGTCCGTTTCCTAACTGAAATTTTCAAAAGGGTAAACTGCATCCTAGGTCACGTAACTATGAGTTTAGTAACAAACAGTTTACTTTTCTTCTAAAAGTTACAAATAAGTAATTTAATTAAAAAAATATTATAAATATGTCACTCAATTAACATATTGTTACAAACAAATCACTTTTCTTTAAATATAGCATGATATAATAACATTTTTAGTCCCAAAACTTATACAATTTATCAATTTAATCATAATTCAAAACAATTCAATAAATTTAACTCTTAATATTTAAAATTTTCATATTTTAATATTTACTCTTCTCATAAATTGTTTGTTCTTATCTCAAAATATTATATTATTTTTCTGGTATAATAATAGTTTAATAGTAACTTGTTGATGCTTTATGGCAGAGTACAGTTATCGAACTACGATTTTGATAGGATGAGCTCGCTTGCTTTGACAGTATCCTAATAAAAGACTAAATTAATAGAATTTTTAAATATGAATGATTAAATTTATTAAATTATTTCGAATTAGGAAAAAATTAATAGAATGTATAATTTTTTTGGGGACTAAAAATGTTATATACCAAAGAAAATAGACTTGTTTGTAAGTAAAGTGACATGTTTGTAAGAATATGTTAATTGAGTGATGTTTGTAACTTTTAGAATAAAAGTAACTTGTTTGTAATAAAACCTATAATTAAGTGACCTTAAGTGTAGTTTAACTAATTTAAAATTATATATATATATATCCACCTATAACAATTACTTTTACGCTTTTTTTAAACGTTGGAGGAAGATAAACAAATGACTAAAATTATTTTTTTATTTTTTCCTGTGCTAATCTTAATATATATAGTAATATAATTCACTTATACCATGCAATTTATTTTTTAAAATTAGACATTTTTTAACTGTTGGATGGGATAAATCTAACTGTTAACAAGAAGAATTAGCTTTGTATCGATTTGATTAATTAACGAATTTAGTAGATTAAAATTAGATTAAATAAGCCATCTATTTTCCATTAACAGATTTGATCTATCAGTTCGATATAATCTGATTTGTAATACAGTAATAGATAAATCTCAAAATTGTAATGAACTTCAATCTAATACATAAATGATTTAAGATAATTATACATACTAAAATTTGATTTTGATTCAATTATACATGGAATCTTATATTAATTTTACAATTTGACAAGCAAAACAAATCTACTTATTTTCATATTAGTGAAATAACCGGACGTAAAACAATGTCATTTAGATAAGGATGCTAATGAATAAAAATCAAAATAGAGCTGCTAATGAATAAAAAAACAAAATAGAGTTGCTAACGAATAAAAATCATAATATTATGTATAGAAAAACTTCAATACACAGTCTGTGTAAACCACAGTTTACACAGACCTTTTAATCTTAGGGGTTAAGGGTTTAGTTTAAGGTTTAGAGTTTAATGGTTTAAGTTGTAGGGTTTAAAATTTAAGGTTAATGTTTAAAATTTAGTGTTTAGGGTTTAGAGTTCGGGGTTTAATTTTTTAGGGTTTAGGTTTAATTTTAATTTATAGTAAAAATATACAATTACGTCAAATGATGTATAATATTACATATTAGAACACGGATATAAAATGTACAATTTATTGTTTATTTAAGGATTGTGCCATCGGATTTTGAGAAGACTAAACTTTTCTCAGTTGATCTATGTAGCAATGCTTGAAGGATTAATATGCAACGTATCAAAATTCGGATCTCAATATCTGTAACTCCTTTCCACGTCCTTACTACGATGGCTCTTTTAAGCAGTTTACATATTGAAAACGCCCATTCAGCGAGCATCTCGTGGCTGTTCAGCATTACTTCTCGATTTGGCGCTCCAATGCCCGTTGGAGAAGCATTGCTGAATAGAAGACTATTGTTCTTCATTGCCAGTCACTTGTGGTGCAATGCCTTTCAGTTGGTGACATCTTTGAGGTGACCTTCAAGTATGTTCCGAAGGTAAAGTTCCGAAACAACAAGAGCTGCCACAGAAACATTTCAAGCCCGTAGTCCGTACACTAATTTCACCGTAGCTAAAAGTGAGCTTCTCACCTTTTATGTCTTTTGAAGCGAAGATACAAAGACGAGGCACCAAAGCCCCTGAGCTTCTTACAAGTACTGTCAATAGGTTACCACCGTCACAAGAGTGGTTAATGAAGCGAGCAATGTTTCCAACTTTCGTGGCATCTATATTAATCCTCAAGCAAGCATTGTCGGATGGAAGATGTTCTCTAACAACTAGAAGAGCGGGCGAAAAGTGGCCGTTTGAAGCAAGTTCATCGTAGATTCGTTGCCTCCTCCTAGCTTCTTTGGTTGTTAAGAGCTCACCTATATAAACAGATTGTAAATTGAACAGCATTTAAGGGCCGGTCTCCGTACATTTATACCGTTTGTTCACGAATGAGGAACAACAGATGCAATTATTTTCATTTAAGATATAGCTCAAGCCATTTTCTTTCCAGACAGCAAGTCTCCAGACAAGAGTATTCTTTTAAGATAGCTTTGTATATGCGGAGAAAAGACAAGCGAAGCTTATACAACAGTAAGAACAACAAAAGAAGAACAAGAAGATTGCCGCAACCAAAGAGCAGAGATGAGTGATGCAAGGCAAACACTCCCATTTTGCTAAAGATGCCAAGTTGTTACCAATCGACAACATGGAGCAAAATAGTACGGAGGAGAACAGGGAGAACCAGAAAGCTAGACAGATTGCTAAGGGAAAAGAAAAGCAAGTAGAAGACATCAGAAACAACCAGAAAGAAGGAATAAGTTGATGCAAATCAAACACCAGTCTGATCAGCAAGAAATGACAGCCCCCATTTTGGTAAAGATGCCAAGTTGTTACCAATCGGCGACACCAAGCCAATAGCTTGTGGTAAACAGAGGAAACATCAGATTATCAGAATGGAATGACAGCCCCCACAGCACTTAAGATGCAAAGTTAGCTGGATTGTTAAGGTGAACTAGACAACAATGACGACTGGAAAGCAGAAAATACGTTGGTGCACCGTGCAAGGCAAACATCAGTAGGTCAGAAAGGAGTGACAGCCCTCAATTCGCTATAGATGCCGAGTTTACACATTGTTGAAACGAAGCAGAATAGCACTGGAAACCAGGGTGAGGAGAGAAGCAAAAAGCTAGCTAGATTGCTAAGGTGAATAAGACTATGAAGACGACTGTCGGAAAGCAGAAATGAGCTGATGCAAGGCAAACATCAGCCTGATCAGCCCCCATTTCACTGAAGATGTTGCACATCGATGACATGAAGCAAAAGCTAATTGCTAGAGTATAACTGATATCTACATTCTAGCCTGCATCATTATTTTGTGGAGGTGCTATCTCTATACATCTTCAAAGTTCACAGCCCATTTCATTTTCTTATGCTTGTTTTAACTCATCATATCATTTCACAGTAATTGTTCTGAAATTGCTATGGCAATAAAACCAGTGCCATCATTTAAGAATCATCAACTAGTTCAACCAAAAAGAAACCAACCCAAATGTCAAATCTTGAAACAGAACTAAATTTACCCAACAAAGATACTAATAAGTAAATAATCACAACAGTTTCAATAAAAGAAATTAAATTTTGGAGCTAAAAGGGAAGTATAATACCTGAATACTCACAGACGAACTGGCCTCGCTGAATCCACTGAGCAGCATATAATCCCCACCCTTATCTTACATCCCTCACAATCTTCAACTTGACTCGTATTCCTCTCTGACTCAGCCGATTCCCACACTCCAAACGGCATCCGCAACTCGGTCCACACTCGCTCATTATCCCCATCCCCTCGTCCCCTTCCAGCTCCATGCATGGACATCCAATCACATTGTCTTCACTCACCTTTTCACACCTCTCACACTCACACCCTGACTCGCCCACAACACTCACCCAGCTCGCCTCGGGTCGAGTCATTGTGTCGTGAGCACAACCCATTTCAGCACCCGACGAGCTCGACCCGGGTAGGCCCGGACTTTGCGACGAGTTGGGTCCCCAAAACTGACGGTTCAAAGAAGAAGAAGCAGAGGGGATGATTTGAGAAGCGGTGTAAATGAAGTAGGCATAAGGGTATTGATCGAGGGTGTTATGGAATGGGATGGGAAGGTTTTCAAAGCACCTTGAAGCGTCGAGGGAGCGGTGGAGAGTGATGGGGTGAGCGATTTGGTGAAGGGTTTTACAGGTGAGGGAGACATGAGCCAGTTCTTGAGGGGTTAGCCATGGAAGGATGAGGTCTGCGCATTGAAAGAAAGCATGATCGGAGCTTCGTTCCTGGGATTTTTTGGGTGGCGGCGACGACATTGGAGAACGATGAATGAATTACGGGCTTGGGATGGTTATGATTTGATAATTTTCGGGTAAAATACACCTTCACCACTCAACTATTTTCTCACTCTTGTTTTGGTCACTAAACTTTTAAACTTTTTTATTTACTAACTAAACTTTTCGGATTGCCCTTCTTTTAGTCACTCTAAAATATTTTATTATTATTTTCGGATTTTTAATATTATTAAATATAAAAATAATTTAAAATAAATATTAAAATCACATTTTATTATTAAATTTAAAAATATAAAAAATACAACCACCATCGATCATCATTGGTCTCAAAATCTACGATTGATTGATCCCAAATCGCACCGGCGAACTCGTTTTGACTCGTTGAGTCCGGATCTAGTGTTTATTTCACTGAAAAATGTCCCGGAACCCACAAATCTAGTTTGAAACTTTTCGATTTCCTTATTTTTAATCTCTTTTTCGTGAACTTTAGAGCACTTTCCGATAAAATAGAAGTCGAATTCGAATTCAGAAAATCGATATGAAGCGAATGGTGAAATATAAGACTGAACGGCCACCATCTACGATCGTCCAGGTGGCGTCTGACGGCGACGAATGGTGGTCGGCGAATAATTGAATTTAATTTTATATTTTATATTATTTTATATTAAACAACAATAATAATAATAATATCAAAAAATTTGAAAATAATAATAAAATAAGTGAGAGTGATTACAACAGGAGTAATTTGAAAGTTCAGTTAGTAAATTAAAAAGTTTAAACATTAAGTGACCAAAATATAAATGAAAAGATAATTGAGTGATGATTTGTATATTTTACCTATAGTTTTCTCTTGTTTTGGCCAAAATTTTCCTTTGGTAAGCGATCATAGTAAGAGGATCATAGTTCGATCCCGAGTTAACTTAGGTTGATATTATTTCATAATTTAAATTTTATTTAATTCTTTGAATTGAATTAAATTGAGTTCTTCAAGTTTTTATTTAAATTTAATTATAAATATTTATAATAAAATAATACAAATAACTTCTAATTTAAATGACTTTTTATAATAATATATGTATATATTTTTTCATATTATATATATAATATTATATAAAGTTGAGACACTTTACTTTTACTTAAAAATCGATCTTCTAAATATGAATTATTAAAAAATTAGAGTTATAAAATTTTATTTAAAATTTTTTCAAGTTGAGCCGAGTTTATGAGATTATGACTCGAGCTAAATTGACTCGAGTTTTCTTGCATCTAATCGAGTTAAAGAATTCTATTTTTTCGAGTTTATCGTAAGCTCACTTTTATTTTTGATTTCGTTAGCAATATTAAAAAATATTTTTTATCCCACTAAATTTGTGGACTTAGTGGTTTTTATTTTTTTTAGAAAAAAGATAATTATCTTATTTCAACAATTAATCGCACGGGTCAATCAAGGTGATCCGTGTCAAAAAAAAAAATCAGAGTAACTCTATCTGAAGCCCATGCTACTGCTGCGCCTCAAAAAGTTGGATACCAATAGTCCAATATGTTCCCTTCAAGTATGGCATCTAACCAGCCATGCGTATACCCTCTTGGAAAGCACAGGCTTTCAGTTGTTTCCTTTCGACGCCTCCTAGGACAAACCCGTCATGGTCAGCTTCCCCAAAGGTAACCATCAACATTTATTTTAATCCTTCCCTCACCAGCTCTGCTCCATCAAGGCGGATGCCGAATCAAAGAAGCATGGCTAACTCTCGCAATTGTCCTACAGAAATCATATTGAACAAGTGATGCATTGTCTACAACAAATCTCGCAGCGTGTAACTCATTGTCATGGACCTTTGTATTTCTTCGATTTGACGGTCATGACCCGGTTTGACCCCCAAATCCAAAAACCCATTTATACCCAAACCAAATAACCAACCAAACCCGACCCGATTCAAACCCGACCCATTGACCTTAAAAATTACCAAAATGCCCTTTAAACTAAAAATAAACCCTAATCCTAAAGGGGAACCCAGCCGCCGCCATCCACTTCACTGTCCAACACCACCGTCCCCGGCATCCATCTCCGGTCACCATCTCTATCACCGATAACCACCAGATCCCGAATTAAATCCCTAAATAAACCCCAAATCTAACCCCAAAACCCTAAATCTAACGTTAAATATAAAAATAACCAAAAAATCAACCCTAAACCCTCTGTTAACCTAACCAGACAATACTCATACCCTGCCTTCAACCACATCCCAGGAAATTCGACGTCAGAGATCTGCATCAGATTAAAATAAGGAGAGTTGTTATGTAAAGATTGGTTTACAAAAACCGAAAAAATCTTGTAAAATGTGGGGGATGAGTTCAAAAAAAGAGAGAATCAGGGGAATTTCAGATCAAAAAATCGAAAAGGGAGATAAGTGTAAACAAACGAAAATTTTTAATAAAATTTCAAAAGAACTTTGTGGAAATAAAATCCGTTTCTTATTTTCGTTTTTTTATTTGAAATCTAAAATCAATTTTTTGTTTAAAATTTTGATATGAATCTAAGGGGGAAAGGGGTTTCGAATACCTGTCAATGTGGTTGTCGGAAGCCCATTCTTCGCCGTGAGGCCACGGCGGCCGGTGAACGGCGATCGGCCGAGGGGAGAGCGGCGTCGGGAGTGTGAAGTTGAGAGGATTATGCAATTAGGGTTTTTTATTTTTTTATCTCAATCTGGTTCGAATGAAAAATACCCTATTAATGTTGTTTGAACAGGATACAAAACGGTGCCGTTTAAAGCACGTAACCCGTGGTGACCCGGTAACCCGGGAGGATCCGCACACGTTTTAATGGGTAAATCACCAAACATGTCCTCCTTCTTTCATTCCTTTTTCATTAATGTACATGGGACAATTCCCCTTTAGGTCCCTATTCTTCTTTCCCGCCTCTATTTCCGTCCCATTTTCATTTTTATTTCGCATCTTTATTTCTCTTTTATTTCAATTTGGTCACCGTGTTTTAGTGTTTAATTTTCGGCATATTATTTCTGTTAATTTACATTTATTTCCTTACATTTCGCATTTGCTTCATGTTAGTCCTTTTTATATTATTCTAGCCATGCATTTTATATTTGTGCATTTTAGCCCTTAACATCTAGTTTCATGATATGTTTTATATTGTTCCATGCATTTTAATATGATCCATACATTCATATTAGCATTATTATTGTTAATATTATATTTTAAGTTAGATTAATATTCATGCATGTTTTAGAATAGTGTTTTTTGTTATGTTAGAATGCATTTTTATGTGTTAGATTAATGTTTATGTATGTTGGATTAGTATGTTATTATGTTAGTATTTATTTATATTTTTATCGTATTGTATTTATTTATGGTTGCCATGTTTTGAGTTGCATTTCAGATATATTATTGTCAATGCGATGCCCTTTTATTCGAGCGTAAACGGGGCCAGTATCAGGCGTAGTGATAGTGGTTGGGTTTTACTCTCGAATAACAGGGCTTTTAAAATTTACTCGCACATATAACCAAATTTTAATTTAATCGTCACTTTAATCCGGAAAGTCTAATATTAATAAGGCGGTAATTATTAAAGTGCCAATTTTGGGCAATGTGGGGGTACTAATCCTTCCCCATCCGTAACCGACTCCCGAACCCATCAATTTTAAATCTCTGGTTTTTACGGTGTCCGGTCCACCTTGAGTGGCCAGCGACGACTCCATTTTAAATAAAATACATTTTTTCTAAAATCCCACGGAAGACAATATTTTCAATTCAAAATAAAACCAAAAACACCTTTTTTTAGCGAGAGGGACATCGCTACAGATAGCGACTCCGCTGGGGACAAACTTATTTGTTTTTTAAAAACAAAAAAGAGAGTCGAGCTTTTTTCAAATAATTACCGCTTTATTAATATCAGAAATTCCGGATTAAAGTGACTATTAAACTAGCATTCAATTATAATTGTGCGTTTATTTTAACGCATTTAAAATTTGGCATATAAACCCGTCATTTTTTAAGTGGGGGAAAACGCTAATGCTTTCGTGAGGATATCGTTCCTCCGTGTAGGCCTAGCAAGTACCTTCGGGGCTCGAGTACTTTATGCTTTCGTAAGGATATCGTTCCTTCGTATAGGCATAAACGAATGGGTCCCCCTAAATTGAACCTGGTTGAAAGGAGCCTATAATGGGTGATGACCGGGGGCCTTGCTACTCTTAGTAGGGGACAACAAGGACAATTTGGGTACCTCTTAGCACCAAAACTGCATGTAGAGAACATATAGAAACCTACCCTTTTAGAGCCACGCGGATAACCTAGGTGTTTTAGACGGGATGTAAATAAGGTTTTTTGATTGTTTTGCCATTTTATTTGTTTATTTATTTTATTCGGTACTGACTCGTTTTCCTTTTTTTGCTTTTTTTTTGCATACATCATTGCATTTGCACTACATGAAGGTGTTGGTTCAAGTGGTTTGCCCGATCAGAAATTTTTCATTTTTACCCTAATTTCAAATTGGCCCATTTTTGTGATCACATCATATCTGCTCATTTTGGCATCCACTGCATGGCATATCATAACACTTTAACTTTTTGCATTTTTACCAGCATGAAATACTGATTCACGGCTGGTTCTCAATTTGAAAAATTATCATCGGGAGAAAATCTAGCACTCTAGATGTCAAGGCAACATTCAAAGTTGCAAATTAATCCTTTGAGTTCAAAAGTTGAGCCATGGGAACCATTTTTGAATCATTACTTTCACATCAAGGACATGCATTTCGCTTTTACATGCATACATTTTGAAATTTCGAAATTAGTCCCTGGGTTACCTCATCTGATACAACAAAGTTGGTCGATCTAGCACCTTACAGAATCTCTACAAAAGCCCGATCTTGGGGCATATCCGAAAGCATCTGTTGCAAACACCATATCTCTGACAAGACTTCAATTTGGGGGCATTCTCCATCAAGGTTCAGAAACAAGTATTCGACAACAACATATCATCACTGCTCCGCATTGATCAGAAAGAGATAAGTTACCCAACACAACAAATTTGTGAACCCGACCTAGGGGGCAACACAATATCTTCATGAGGATAATGAAAGCCTCTTGGAAAAAAGAAAAGAGTGAACATACAAGTTTCAAATTTGCTACAAGAGCAGTTTCAGATGAAAACATAGAATAAACAAAAAGTTGGGGCATGCACCCTGATGAAAGATTCAAAGAAAGGTAATCGAACCCAAGAAGAGGTTAGGGCACCGTCACACGTAAAAGATCAAGATCCTGATAGGACCAGTGAGGAGTCAGGGTATCCCATTGAGGGCCAAAAAATCATATCACATTCATGCATTTAGATTGCATTCATCTTCCATGGAATCAATTTTGCATACGTCATACATTTAGATTAAGTGCATACACCAAAATCACCACGCATTTAGGGTAGACACATGCATTTAGACATAAAATTAGATACATTCATGCAATCTTGCTTGTGCATAACAAGTCTACGGAAAAGACCGAGTACCCTCAACATGGGGGCAATGACAAGAGTGCCACCCTTAGTCTTGAGGGAGGCCAAACACGAAGAAGATGCTGAAACACCCAAAATAAAAGGTATCATCGACAAAATCTTTGACAATTACTGACCAATATTTTTTCTTTTGTAGGATTTTATTCCTTCGTTGATGGTGTAGCCGGTTCCAAGTCATCATTATCCGATCTAGAGCCTTTGATGGAGTGGCTAGGTCCAAGCCGTCGTCCTCATATCATGCTCTCCGCTGACGGTGTAGCCGGTTCCAGGTCGTCATTATCCTATCCAGTCCTCCGCTGATGGAGTGGCCGGGTCCAAGCTCCCGTCGTCCTCAGATCCTGCTCTCCGTTGATGGTGTAACCGGTTCCAGGTCGTCATTATCTGATCCAGTCATCTGCTGATGGAGTGGCCGGGTCCAAGATCCCATCGTCCTTAGATCCTGCTCTTTGCTGACGGTGTAGCCGGTTCTAGGTCGTCATTGTTCGATCCAGTCCTCCGCTGATGGAGTGGCTAGGTCCAAGCTACTGTCGTCCTCTAATCTTGCTCTCCGCTGATGGTGTAGCCAATTCCTGGTCGTCATTATCTGATCCAGACCCTCCGCTAATGGACTGCTAGGTTCAAGTTGATGCTATCCTGTTTCTCCGTTGATGGTGTAGTAGAGTTCCAATTAATGTTCTGATTCTCCGTTGATGGCGAGTAGGGTCCAAAATGTTATTATTCGATCTTACCCCTCCGTTGATGGCGATGTTAGATCCAACTTTACTGATTTTCAAGTTCTCTTTATTAATGTTGTAGCTAAAAAAAGAAAAATCAAAAATAAAAAAACTCAAAAAATCATCAAAAAAAACTCAAAAAAGAAGAAAAAAAATTTATCAATTTTCATCGCACAATCTAGTCTCTCCGGTGATCATGCTCTCCGCTGATTGTGTAGCCGGTTCCAGGTCGTCATTATCCGATCCAGTCTTCCGTTGATGGAGAAGCTAGGTCCAAGTTGTCGTCGTCCTTAGATCCTGCTCTCCGCTGATGGTGTAGCCGGTTCTAGGCCGTCATTATCCGATCCAGTCTTCCGCTGATAGAGTGGCTAGGTCCAAGCTGTCGTCGTCCTTAGATCCCGCTCTCCGCTGATGGTGTAGCCGATTCCAGGCCGTCATTATCTGATCCAGTCCTCCGCTGATGGTGTGGCTGAGGTCCAAGTTGCTACTATCATGCTTCTCCGCTGATGGTACAGTAGGGTTCCAGTTAATGTTTTGCTTCTTCGTTGATGGCGAGGTAGAATCCAAGTTACAATTCGATCTTACCCCTCCGTTGATGGTGTGGTTAGATCCAAATTTACTGACTTTCAAATTCCCTTTATTAAAGTTGCAGCTAAAAAAACAAAACAACAAGAAAAAAATTGAAAAAATTTAAAAAAAGAGAAGAAAAAATTAAAAAATTGAAAAATTCAAAAGGAAAAAGAAAAAAAGAATGAAAAAAGAAGAAAAAAACAAGAAAAAAGAAAAAATATGAAAGAAGAGAAAAAAAATCAAAAGGAGCTTTCAATCATTTGATCCAGCCTCTTCGTCGGAGTTGTAGCTGGATCAGACATCAGAACTTTCGATCATCGATCTTGCCTCTTCATCGGTGTTGCAGCTGGGTCGAATTGTCTTTAAGTATTATTTTTGTAATGTAACAAGTTGAACTCGTTTTGCTTCCCCAACAAATAACCCCTCCATTTTGAAGATTTTACTTCCTCCAAGAATGACAAAGTAGATCAACCAAGACAAGAAAGAAGACCTGCATCAAAGAGAAAGAAGATCTACAGAAGAACGAAGACGTACGTCAAGAGGAGAAGCCTAGCTGGATCAGACCAAAACGGGTCATTCTTAGTCTTTGCTCTATTGCTGTTACACAACAATGAGCAAAGAGGGGCAACTGTCATGACCCGGTTTTGACCCCCAAACCCGAAAACCCATTTACACCCAAACCAAATAACCAACCAAACCTGACCTGATTCAAACCCGACCCATTAACCTTAAAATTACCAAAATGCCCTTTAACCTAAAAATAAACCCTAATCCTAAAGATGAACCCAGCCGCCGCCATTCACTTCACTGTCCAACGCCACTGTCGCTAGCATCCATCTCCGGTCACCATCTCTATCACTGGTAACCACCAGATCCCAAATTAAATCCCTAAATAAACCTCAAATTTAACCCCAAAACCCTAAATCTAACATTAAATATAAAAATAACAAAAAAATCAACCATAAACCCTCTGTCAACCTAACCAGACAATACCCATACCCTGCCTTCAACCACATCCCAGGAAATCCGGCGTCAGAGATCTGCATCAGATTAAAATAAGTAGAGTTGTTATGTAAATATTGGTTTATAAAAACCGAAAAAAATTTGTAACAATATGGGGCCTGAGTTCAAAAAAATAGAGAATCAGGGGGAATTTCAGATCAAAAAATCAAAAAGGGAGATAAGTGTAAACGAAAATTTTTAATAAAATTTCAAAAGAATTTTGTGGAAATAAAATTTGTTTCTTATTTTTTTTATTTGAAATCTAAAACCAATTTTTTGTTTAAAATTTTGATCTGAAACTAAGGGGAAATGGGTTTCGAATACCTGTCGATGTGGTTGCCGGAAGCCCATTCTTCGCCGTGAGGCCCCGGTGAACGACGTTCGACCGATGGGAGAGCGGCGTCGGGAGTGTGAAGTTGAGAGGATTATGCAATTAGGGTTTCTTCTTTCTTATTTCAATCTGGTTCGAATGAAAAATACCCTATTAATGTTGTTTGAACAGGATACAAAATGGTGCCGTTTAAAGCACCTGACCCGCGGTGACCCGGTAACCCGGGGAGGATCCGCGCACGTTTTAATGGGTAAATCACCAAACAGGTCATCCTTCTTTCATTCCGTTTTCATTAATATACAGGGGACAATTCCCCTTTCGGTCCCTATTATGCCTCTGTTTCCGTCATGTTTTCATTTTTATTTCGCATCTTTATTTCTCTTTTATTTCAATTTGGTCACCGTGTTTTAGTGTTTAATTTCCAGCATATTATTTCTGTTAATTTACATTTATTTCCTTACATTTCGCATTTGCTTCATGTTAGTCCTTTTTATATTATTCTAGCCATGCATTTTATATTTGTGCATTTTAGCCCTTAACATCTAGTTTCATGATATATTTTATATTGTTCCATGCATTTTAATATGATCCATGCATTCATATTAGCATTATTATTATTATTATTGTTATTATTATTATATTTTAAGTTAGATTAATATTCATGCATGTTTTAGAGTAGTGTTTTTTGTTATGTTAGAATGCATTTTTATGTTTTAGATTAATGTTTATGTATGTTGGATTAGTAGGTTATTATGTTAGTATTTATTTATATTTTTATCGTATTGTATTTATAGATGGTTGCCATATTTTGAGTTGCATTTCGGATATATTATTGTCAATGCGTTGCCCTTTTATTCGAGCGTAAACGGGGCCAGTATCAGGCATAGCGATAGTGGTTGGGCGTTTACTCTCGAATAACGGGGCTTTTAAAATTTACTCGCACATATAACCGAATTTTAATTTAATCGTCACTTTAATCCGGAAAGTCTAATATTAATAAGGCGGTAATTATTAAAGTACTAATTTTGGACAGCGTGGAGTGCTAATCCTTCCCCATCCGTAACCGACTCTCGAACCCATTAATTTTAAATCTCTGGTTTTTACGGTGTTCGGTCCACCTTGAGTGGCCGGTGGCTACTCCATTTTAAATAAAATACGTTTTTTCTAAAATTCCACGGAAGACAATATTTTCAAATCAAAATAAAAACCAAAAACACATTTTTTTTAGCGAGATGAACATCGCTACATAGCAACAATACAAGAGTCGTAAATCTCTCCAAGTCAAGACCTTGATTTGCATCTATAAGCCATTCCGAGAGCCTATTGGGACTCCTCCCATTTCTAGCACATCTTTGATTAATGGACAATCTCAAAGTGCAGGCACAACCGACATCCTGCAGATACCATAACCTTGCCCAACGTTAAGCACCTTACTTCCTGTTGGTAAAGCTTAATGCAAACCCTCCAAGCAAAAATTTTGATCTGACCCTTCCATCCAGAAAATCAAGACATAAAGAAATAACATCCGACCCTACTAAATTTCAAAATTTACGATAAAAACTAGTAGGCATACAATTTAAATTCGGAGCTTTGGATGAGTTGATTTGAAAGAAAACAGGTTCGACTTCCGCTGCATTGAATTCCTGCCACAAGATTGCGTTCATCTCTGGCGTTACGCATGTATCAATTGCATGCAGGATTTCTGGCGACGTTGGCCCTCTTGAGGATCTATATAGATTAGTAAAGAACTCAGTAGCAGTATCAAAAATATTTTCTGGTGTTTACCTTCTTGTATAAATAGGATACGCCTGTATGCATTATGTTGAGACTTGATCAGGAACTTCGTTGTTCCAACATCCACAATAACTTGAAAACCTTTGTTTCATGCGCATGCAGTGTAACCGAGGTTGGAACATGGAGGAAAACAGCGGTTGCTGTTGCTATTCTCCTTGTCGTGTTGACACTGCTTTCCGGTATGGGATGAGCTTGCGGAAGAGCTCGGTATTGGCCTAGTAAGTACATTTTGATGTTATATATAATGAATTTATATTCAACACACTGACGGTAAAAGCTAAAAGTTATGACAGAATTTTGACATAAGTAAAGCCAATTTTGACATAAAATGGCAAACAAAATTCAGAAGATAGCCATGAACTTTTGCCCTTGCTTGTTCATATTTTCGGTTCTATACATTCATTGGGGTAAAAAAACTTAGATTTGTTGTAACTTCTTACTAGTAAATAAGATATGCTATCTCTGCTGTAAGTTGACATGAAAGCTAAATGCAAATTTTGGTACATATCTCCCTTAGTTCCTATGTAAATTATGGATTTACTCTCAATATTCTAATTATGTCAATTTGAGTATATGTACTTTTCGGATTTCAAATTTTCAATCTTGACTCAAACAATACAGGTATGATAAGACTAAATTATCAGGACTTGAAATAATTAAAGTGATAAACAAGAGCTAAATTTACAATTTGTGTATATAACAAGGATCAATAGTAAATTTTTACTCAATAGATATTTTTATATACAAGCAAGAACTAAATTTATAACTTGTGTACCATACATGGATTAGTAACTTGTGTAATCATATAGGGATTAATATCAAAATTTAATAGATTTGTAAAAGTATAAAAACTAAACTAGATCAAATTAGAGTACATAGATTAAATTTACAGTTTAACTAATACAATAATTTGTTTTTATTAGTTTTTTATATTAATTATTCCATGCAAGGGGGTTGCTTTTAGTTATAGGTATAGATTTGCATTATCATTCTCGAATTACAGACTCGAATCAAATTAGAAATATATTGATTTTGGAGTCCTGGATTCAAATAAACATAAAACCTGATAAAAAAACATCCAACGATTAAGTTTCATGACTTGTGTTTTATACTATATGCATCTCCATTGGATTAAAAGTATTTCCGGCCTTCCTCTTGTTGTCAATGCCATATCCTGCATGGTTGAACAATCAGACAAGGACTTCGCATAGAAATGGAAATCTATGTTACTCGGATTTGGGTGATGCGGTACAAGAAAAAGGAAGAGTTGGAACAACATAGGTGGGAAGTACCTGAAAGTTACTGTTAACGGAAAGCGACACGAAGGTGTGGAGGCTCGAAAGGAGAGCCCGGAGATCCTTCGCTGCTCTGGGAATCTACCTTCCATGCATCTTGAACTTGAGCTGCAAATTGCAGGTTCCACAGAACATCCTCAACAGAAGGCCTCTCTGCAGGGCTCTTCACTAAACATCTTACACAAATCTCCATCATTGTCTTCAATGACTGATCCGAACTTGATGTCCGAACTGCCGGATCCGCTACACGCCTTCTCGTCACATCGTCGGTTGCCATGATTGCCTCTAACTGCACAGGTTAGAATTATAGTGAATTAATGATTTGTATACATTGAGTTCCTTTGGAAATGAGACTTGGTACTCACAATTATAATAAAGGAAGCCTATGATTTACCTGATTTTTAAGAATTTGCACTTGATTCCTGGATTTTGATGGCCTCCCAAGAATCATTTCGAGTAAAATAACTCCGAAATCATATACATCGGACGTATCATCATAGCTTACCCTGTCATGAAACAATAGCCAAAGGAAACATTTTTAAGTAAACATATTTCAGAAGCTCCCTTATCGACGCTAACATAAATTTGAGGGAGTAATATCTATGTTACTCGGACCGAAGTGTGAAAGTTCAAACATGGGTATCTTCAATTTTTTTTTACAATAGATCATTCATCCCAAACCTTGTACTAGTACTTGGATCCTTGGTTGGAGCA
The DNA here is from genome assembly GCA_019671005.1 of Hibiscus mutabilis. Taxonomy (NCBI): domain Eukaryota; kingdom Viridiplantae; phylum Streptophyta; class Magnoliopsida; order Malvales; family Malvaceae; genus Hibiscus; species Hibiscus mutabilis. Next base: position 38,520,796 of record CM033751.1, on the reverse strand, counting down.
GAAGTTCCATGGCCCACCTGCAAGACCGAGTAGCAGTAAATACAATCTCACACCGGCGAATTCGAAGAAAGAAGTCTGTCGAGAATAAAATTGTTATCCGGTGTTCGTACCTTGTCTACATTCTCTGCTAATAAGGGCAGGTTGTAACTGCTAATCTTTGCAACAAGGTTCTGGTCCATCAAAATATCAGTTGTTTTCAGATGATTGGAGTACACACCAGGCACAATCCCAGTATGCAAAAATTGGATGCCCTTTGCTATCCCGATTGCAGCCGATATGCGTTGTGCCCATGTAAGTGAGCATCTTTCATGGCCTCCTGCAAACCAGAATGTCAAACATAACAAACAATCCAAGCACGTAGATATGGTAAAATAAACAGTATTTGAATGACCCTTCGAGGGTCATATCCGAAAAAAAACTAAAGAGTCAAGCTCTACGTAGAAGAAGGGTTAAATAGCGTGGCCTCGAATCTATCAGTCCAGAAAATTATTTACACAGAGATTAAGGATTACCAGATATCCAGCTCCTGAGAGTGCCATTTGGTACATATTCAAAGATCAGAAAAATTCTGCTGACACTTGAATCATCCAAGTAGCATTCAAAGCAATGGCCAAGAGAGCTGACTAAATGGCGATATCTCAGTTTCGAAATAAGCTCTACACGGTGCATAAAGCTTTGAGTGCTATGGCTTTTCTTCATTTTCAGGCATCTAATGGCCACAAATGTTCCATCTTTCAGCCTACCTCTATACATCTGAAATCATAAAAAACAATGTGTTGGAAGATCTACAAAGGAAATTTTCTCATATTTTTTGTTCTAGATAATCGGAAAACAATACTCGGTTGCATGATTGTTGAAGCACAGGCTCACTTCTTCCGAATGAATCAGATTCAGTTTTAATTAAGCTCATGTATATGTTAACTAGATCACATACCTGTCCCTGAGACCCTTCACCCATGAAAGCAGTTGTGTCAAAGTTGTTTGTAGCAACCTCAATTTCTTCTAATGAAAAGGTTCGATAAGCCGGAAGTCCGAGTGCTCCCAGATTCGTTGTTTGCGACATGTACCCTTCAAGTAGCCGAAAGTCAGAAAGCTGGAGTCATTGTCATTAACGAGAGACATAGAGATGGAATGGGGTCTTACTTGCATCACCTCGTAATTTCGATGTGTACACAGTTGATGCTTTCTCTGCAATCAATCTTGTAGTAGGTTTTTTTGCTGTCTTATCCGCGTTCGACCTCCTAACAAACATGAAAATCAGACCTAGAACTACTATTCCACCGATAATTCCTCCGGTTATGGCCATGGAAATAGCTACTTTAGAAGTTTTGGACTTCTGATGGTGAGGTAAGATTCCCACAGCTAAGGCTTCATTGTGACAGAAGGAAAATGGATTTTGGTTTTGGTTTCGATTTCCGGTTGCCAGACAATTTCGAGCATACAGGGAAACTCTGTCTTTAGAATCTGAGAGACAGCTTGGCAAGTGTCCAGACAAAAGGTTTGATGACAAATCTGCAAATTCGAGCTCCGCATTGCAAGAAGTGTTTTCAAATAGCATCCCAGTGAGCTTGTTGTCTGCAATGTTCAAGTAAGTAATGGAAGGTAGGGATAACAATAATGGTGGAAATGGCCCAACAAATCCATTCAATGACAAGTCAAGCCATTCAAGTTGGTAAAATGAGCTCAATTCAGAAGGAATGCCAGATCGAAACCTGTTCTTTCCCAATACGAGGCGAACCAACTTGTTGCCAAGCTTAGGAAACCGAGGTCCGAAAGCATTATCTTCCAGATCAAGCTCTTGAAGATTTGTCAAACTGCTAAGATCAGGAACTTCCCCATAGAAATGGTTATGTGAAAGTGCAAGAACTCGAAGATTCTCCAAACCGGTAAACGACTCAGGTAAAGAGCCATTGAACAAATTCTTTCTCAAACTCAAAACTGTAAGAATTGGAAACGAACCGAGCCATTCAGGTAGCTGACCGGAGAAGATGTTATCATCAAGTATGAGTGTTTGAAGACCACTGACAGATGAAAGCTCATGAGGTATGGCCCCATATAGCGAATTTGAACTCATGTTAAGTATTTCCAACGAGACTAAACGCGAAATTTTACCAGGCAATGGCCCCCATAAACCCAGAGAAACCAATGTAAGAACTTTCAAGTCCGGAAGCTTACCAAGTGCTTTGAAAAGGGAATCCATGGAAAAATTTCTAGGTAGCAAAGGAGTTCCCTTACTTCCAATTATATGCAGCTGAGTTATGCTTTTCTCATAGCACACCACAGTTACTTGGGATGTCGGTTCAGTGTTGCAGAAATCAATCGAGCTATTCCAGCTACTCAAAACATCTGGATAGTTCAGCAGAAATCGAACTCGTAGAAGGGTTCGAGTCTGGGACGATTCTAGCTGCTCTGACTGGTTGATTAAAAGTAAGGTTATAGCAAGAACTAGAACCATCTGATGGTTGAATCTTTTAGCCATCGGAATCATGTACAGCAGCAGCATTAGACGAACCGAGGGAGGAACCGAAGCAAGCAGGTTTGAAGGGATAGAAACTGCATATAAGTTGTAAATATACCATCAACTCAAAACAAGCAGCAATCTTGCCAAATTGTCCAAATTATGCAGAAAAACCAGAAAAAAAAGGGTGTTGTAGTTTGTCAACTGTCAATCACTGAAGCTCATTCACAATATCACAGTAAAGGAACATCTGCAAACATTACCATAATCATAAAAGATATGAAAAGGAATAAGCTCAAACAGATAGAAAACTGAAAATTTAACATTTAGCATAATGATTATCATTTGAGTAGATAAACATTACCATAGCTTAAACCAGATAGAAAACTGAAAATGGTAGATACAGACAAATTTGGACCATGAACTTCCTGATGGACAGCACTCAAGAGACAGTTAACAAGTCAGAAACACAAGCTCAAAGAAACCAATAACTGTGACTTGAAAATGAAGAAATTCCCAAACCAAAAACAGGAAACCTCTCAAAAAAGTAACTTCAACCAGATTCAGATTATGTACTCCCACTTTCATTTGGTACCCACTTCAGTCTTCAGTTTGTGTTCTTTTTTTCATTTAAGAACTGTCCTTTATAACTCTTTTTAATCACCATTGGCAACAAAGGAAAAACAAAAAAGAAACTTGTAAAAAATGCCAAATGTTTCAAAACCAAAGCTGACCTGTAAATCCTACAAACCGACAGTTTAGCTCAGAAACAAGTGCCTTTTTCTCTTCCTATATAGCTTTTGTCACTGTTGTTCATTTATTATATATATAAGAGAAGCTAGATTTGAAAAAAAGCAAAGGAAAAGAAGAATTCCTGCAGAAGATTGAAGCAAACTGAAACACCCTTTATTCTCCATGCTTAGGATCCCCAAGCAAACATGTTTTTTTCATAGTGAAGTTGATCAGAATTTGGATAAATAATTGGGTTGGAAAAGGAAGCAGATGAGTGTACAGAGTGTGTATGTGTAAGCTTTCGCTTTCATGGTTTTCTTTGAGAGTTGCGACCCCACATTCCATGTTTGAGTATGTTAGCTTTGCCGCCTTTCTTTTCATTCTTTTTCATGGTTTGGTGCTTAGGCTAAAGTCCCACATGCATTTGAGTTCAATGAACTTTTTCACATTATCAAATCCAGTTTGTTTGTTTCGTTCTTATCTGACTGGTAGTGGTGAGTGGTGACAATGTTACCAGAAACCAGTTCAGATTTACTTCTGACTAAATAAAATACAATTTTGGTGGAATCGTGAATTTCATATAGTCCGGTCAGAGTGGGATATGGGGTACAAAAAATTCTCATACCACCTTAACAAGTATTGTTGAACACATATCCAACACATTAAATGAGGTCAATTTTAATATTTTTTATGAAAAATCTATACAATTATAATGTTTTCATATAGTAGGTACTTTTAGTGGGGTCAATTGCACCATAATTCTTTTAAAGAGGTCCGCCCATGTGTATTATGGTTGTAAGCGGTGCGAACATTTAAATAGTTATATTAGAAATTTAAGGTTATAAGATTATAAAATTTTAGGATTGTCAAATTAAATCATCAATAGAAAATATAAAAAAAATAACTAGACTATACTAAACTTTGAATATTTTTTATAGTACGACTGCATTCCAAACGCTCCTCGATCCATCCCGTGATCGGTAAACTTTCCTCTTGATCGTTGATGTGTAATTTAATATATACCCTCCATTGTAAGGAAAACAAATAAAGACATTATCCAAGCAATTTTACCTCAATAATACTTGTTTTAAGATCATTTAACGAGATGGCACCTAAACAAATTTTGAATATATTACCATGGCATTGCATCTTAAACCTTTAGGCCTAATCTTCAATTTAATTAAACATCAAAATTTGGATTAATAGACATTAAAAAAAGTATGAACTATTGAACCGGCCAAGTTTTTTTTTTTGGTTCATTAAGTGGCCAAGTTATCAAGCCGCCATTTTAGTGTTCAATTATTCATTTTACTTTAAACTTCTGACCCCCTATTCTAAGCCAACAAAGTCTATTGTTACTCTTTTTATGATTATTTGTATATGATATATTGATCGAATAATTTATATAGAATATTGTAGAAGTTTATTATAGAATAATGCTCTAAAGTTCTAATATAATATATTTCATTCACAACATTAAAATTTAAACTCTTAATTTTACTTAATGGCTGTAATTTTTTAACCAATTAAATCAACAATAATCGATAAATTACAGTAATTTTATAACACTATAAAATCCCAACAGCAAATAAATACGATCATCATTGAGAATTGGAATCATCAAGAAATTTGTAAAGTCACATTAATAACGTATCCCAGCATTTTGTTTAAAGTAATCAATTTGAATCCGAGTGGTCACCGTAAAAATGTTGATGATGTTTATCTTAGGAGACTCAAATTTAAATCGCTTATTTTGTAAGGTGTGTGTACATTGTTGAAAATAAAAAAATTTACAAGCGTCTTTTAAACCACTAAACTTAAACCCTAACTTTTAAAGGCGCTTCTGAAAATTTTTTGTTTCCTCTACCTATATATCGAATAACTACCCTTATATTTTTAAGTAAAACTCCGAGAAGCCTAAACATCCACCACACTCTCCACTAAAAAAACAGGTTCCCAACCCAAGAAATTTTATATTTGTGTCTGAGATCTGGTCAGAACCCACTTGTCTAAATTTAATTGTGAATTAACTTAATCCTAGGTTAATAATAAACAAAGTAATACTTATAATTTTATTTATAACCTGCAAAAGGACATCTGATACCTTTTTTTTTCGATTGCTATTAGCATGTGGCATGATTTTTTATTTTAAATGCATGTGATTTAATTAATTTTTAAAAAACTGATAATAGTTGGATTCTATTTTTCATTTAAAAAGTGCAATTAATTTATTTTATTTTTTTAAGTCGACTTTATTTAATATTAAATGGAATAGATTCGAATCATAATTTCGGCTCTGATATAGTGAGAACAGCAGGTAAACAGATCAATACATATAAAACAAGAACACGGGAAAAATGAAAGTGAATGAAAAACCAGCCACCGGAGGTGGCAGAGGTGCTGCCTTGTTAACGACCACCTCCTGCCATTGTCGCCGCATTTCCATACGCTTTCAGACCCCACAAAAGTCCTTTGGGACGCCGTATCCCTCCTCGGCGAGGCTCAACAACAACGGAGAGGGAAAGCAAGGTAGCAGAGCGGCTCCGACCAAACTAACTGCTCGAAACAATATCACATTGTTTTTTTTATTTAAATTGTGATTACAACTATGTTTTCTATCGCGACGCTTTTTTATGATTGCGGATATAACAATACTATTGCAACTATTGTGAACTACTATTTTTAAAAAATAACGATTTCGAACGATACTGTTACCGTCATCTAACATCCGCTATTACAATAACAAATCGCTATTTGAATCTCGAATTATTCCGCCAGAATGATTCATGTTGCCACCAGTAAAACCCTGCAAGGTCAACAAAATAGCAAAGAGTGAAAGGTTGTTATTATTCCGAGAGGGGAGAGTAGGGGTACTTATCGAGCGAGTCAATTACGAGTTGAGTAGTATTCAGTTTGAAAACTGTTTTAATTTGTGCTTGATTCAATACTCGATAAGTTTAATAAAATTCTGCTCGACTCATACTCGTTAAAAAGTTCATTACTCAACTAAACTCGACTTGTTGCTCCTTAAGCTTGGTAAATACAAAAAGTTTGAAAATTTGAACCCAAAAGATAATTTTTAAAGTTGTCACCAAAAAATCATAAAATAAATTAACAAACTATTTGTAAACTTGTTAGTTGAATTAATCCTTGTTTGATCCAACTTATTAAGATTTTGAATTCAAATTAAATCAATTAAAATTAAACATTAATCGAATTTTAACAGAATCATGCTTGAGCTGTTTGTGAATGCTCAACCTAATTAGTTCCCAGGAGAGAGTCAACTGCGAAGGAGGGAGGGAAAGGGAGACGGGGAAGAGGTGCAAAGGTGCGGTGGTTAAATTGAATGTAAACTGTGTAAACTCTTAGGGTAAATTATATAAATAATACATAATTTTTAAGAGCTTTCATTTTAGTCATTAAATTTTTAAAAACTTACGATATAGTTATTAAATTATTAGTTCGTTTTCATTAAAATCACTTCCGTTAACAGTTGTTAGAGAATGTTGACGTGACACATTAAATCTATCTTTTTTCTTAAAAATATCTAACTTTCTCGGACTTCAAATTAACAACCAGTGTTTCTCTTTCACTGTCATTTTTATCATCGTTTGGTGAAAAACATAGTCTATGAGAAGGGATTTTATAATCCCAAATATAATATCAAAATTTTAAGTTTTTCATTTTATTTAAGAAACGTAATATTTATCTCATTAAATAATTATTGAAAAGTGATTTTTAATTTTTTTAAATAATTTTAAGGTAATTTATTCATACTTCATGTAATATCTGTTCATATTTTTTAACTCTTTGATGTGCTACACGTTTTATAGACAAAATAAATTAAACATAATTTTTTTAAGACAAATATTATTTTTTTTCTACTAAAATCATTCGTTGAGTTTAAAAAGTGATCTTCGTATTAACACAAGAAAATAAGGTAGAAAGTGATATTCACTTAACACAAGAAAATAAGGTAGAAAGTGATATTCACACAATCTATTTGCATAATTAATGAGGCAACATTAGTCGGTGCAGCAGGAAAAAGCGATTCCAATCGAGTCAGAGGTTTCCAAAAGAATTGAAGACCCACTTTATTAAAGTTACCCTATGAAATCACCAAGCGGCTCAATGTCACCATAGATTTGATTCCCATAAACAATGACCTTTTCCTTTCATTTTTATTGTCATTTTTTTACATAAAAATTAAAAAATATATTTAAAGTTTGATTAAATAGTCATTTTAATATTTATTTTTTAATATATTTTAATTTTCAATTATTTATTTTAAGTCAAATTGATTCATCCGTTGATGAAAATTGCTAGCCAATCATAAAAGAAATATTTTGACCTAAAATAAAACGTTAAAACTTAAAGTACTTTAATATATAAATAAACTAAAGTAACTATCCAGTCAAAACCTTAGAAACATTTTTTTGACATTATACATTTTTTTCTCTAAAAACAAACATTAAAGGTCCCAAAGCATGTGTGCTCCCATCCCACCCCACCTTAACCACAAACCATAGTTATCCTTGTGGGTATTCATTATCGGGTATTCGGGTTTTTAGGCACCCAATGTCTCGGGTATTAGATTCTTCAGCCCGTGTCTCGACTCACTTCAATTAGGTACCCAAAATTTTTGGTAATGAGTACCCATATTTTTATCTTTTTAAAGTACTTAATTTTATTAAAAAATTTACAACTAATAAAAGTTCGAATTATATAATCTCATCATAGAGTTTAATCCAAAGTATCAAACCTAAACAACTTTAGAATATAATTACATACATAAAATATGAATGTCCATGAATATGATTAAACAAAGAGTTAAACCCAACAATTGTCCCAGTGAAAAAGATGATGGTGTTTATCCTAGGAGACACGAGTTCAAATCGCTTTGTCTACAAGGTGTATACTCATTGTCAAAGGGTTAAGAATATATATGAACAAATACTACCTTGAAATTACCTTTAAACTATTAAAAAAAGTTAAACTCCAAACTCAAATTAATTGATTGAATCCTACTAATAACAGACAATTCCTGCATAATTCTTAGAAAGTACATACATAATTCTTAGAAATTACATGTATAATTAGGTTGTTTGATTTGATAATACATTGAATATAAGGGTATTTTATTTAAATAATAATTATATTTAAACTATAAAAATAAAAAAATTAGGAAACGGGGTCATTGGGTAGTTGGGTACCTGATTAAAACTAATTTTGCGGCCTGGGCTCGACCCGAAAAAATGTCTATTTTAGTGGGCTAAATAATTGACCCAGGTAAAAAAAATCCGAGTAAATACGCAATTATTTATATTCGAGTAATTGGATTGGGTCAATCAGATCGAGTGTTTTTGAACCCTCCTAATTATCCTACACATCTCTCGTATTTAAAATCTAAAATAATAGAGGTTTCATGGGAGTGGAAATCTTTGATGTGAGCTTTGGGTGTAGTTTGTTCAGTGACATTGGACCCCGAACACTGGACGCACCTATACTCCTATTCCACAAAAATGTCAACCCCTAAAGTTTGAACATCAAGGATAAGTTGACACCACCGGTTCATTTATAATTACTTTTCTCTCACTCTTTCCTATGTTTGGGTTTGGCACCAGAAAATCAGTCTAATTTCAATACAGATTCTAATTCTAAACTTTAAATTATAATCACATCCTTTAACTTTTAAATCACTAAATCATAAACCTTAAAATAAATATTTAAAGCCTACAATTAAGATATTTTTCAATTTTTTTTACCGCCAGTGTATAAAATAATTATATACATATATATATATCACTTTTTTATGCCATTAAAATGAACAAAATGGATAGTCCACTTTGTTTGGGGCTTCTTTAGTTTGATTATGAAAAGGGCAAAGCTTGTTTGCTTCATGGGCTATTGCTGGGCTAGGAATGTTGATAATCTTAATGGCCTAACAAGGGTTGGACATTTATAAAAGTTTTAATTTATAAAAGTTAATTATGGGGTTATTCTTCTCAGTATTTAACCCTTTTAATGAAAAATAGTTATAAAATTTGAACTTATGAATATAATAATGTCTCGGGTTAAAACTTGTTTTTTATTTAATTTTCCATTCAAATATGGTATTGTCAAATGAAGATGAATGACATTTGATTTTATGTTCTTGTTGATATAAAACTTGCACGATTCAGCAAGATGCATGAAACTGCAGCATGAGCGGCCAAGTGTATGGATTACATCTTCTTTTATTTTTATTTAGTGCCACATTATTTTACCTACTTTTTAAATAGAATAATTATTTTTTACTTGATAAAATATGTATAGTTGAAAAAGAAAGAACAGCACGCGCATATGTCAGAGTTTGCCCACGAGCCTTGAGTAGTGCACGTAAAGAGGGTAGAGAGGCCCCTCCAAGAGTGGATAGAGGGCCACCTATGCCATCGTTATCTTATTAAATGACTTGAGTTTAAACAGTGTAATTTGTATGATATATATATTTTTAAATATTTAAAAATAAAAAATAAATATTATCATGTAATATACTAAAATATTTGAAAACAAAAACTTATTTTGTTAGGTAGTTCATTTAACCCGATCCAAATGGGTCTAGATTGGCTTTAAAAATTTGTACGAGAGCTTGTTCAATTCAAATTGGAAATTAATAATTTAAAATATATATTCTATTTAAATTTAATTAGAAAACATATAAAGTTATATTTTTAGTATTGTAAATAATAAAAAGTAGATAATTTGAATTTATCAATCAAATATTTATTGGAAAAAATTAAACATGGATCTGATCTATATTCTTGATTAAATAGAGATATATAAATTTTTAAAAATTCTTAAAATAAAATTATATAAATATTTTTAATTAATCGACCAATTAGTATATCTAAACGGGACCGAAAACTCTAGAACATTATAGGAAGGTATCGGAAGCTGTAGAACCTTTGGGAGAAAACATTGGCCGACTCTATCTACAGCTTCTGCCCACACATTTGGAACCTTATTAATCTCGACACTCAGATTCATTACTTTGAAATATTAAATAATGTTTTATAATATATTCAAAATTAATTAGTGTCATCGTTAATTAAATATTATTTTAATTTGAATGTAACAAGATCGCAAGTTAATCGGGTAGTTAAGTGTTGAATTCCAGCCAGACCCAAATTTGGTTTCTCTTATAATCAAATTTTAATTTTCTTTTACTTTTAAACCAATAAATCGATGATAGTAAAATTACTTTATTATATTAATTTAATAAAAAATGTTCAAGTTGCATATTAAAAAAAAATTTTGCACGTAAATTGATTTTATCACTAGTTAATGCTTTTATATTCAATCAAACGTTAAATATTATTATTTTTTATTAAAAAAAGAATAATTATATGCTCAAAAAATGATGTAATTTAAATTTATATAACATATAAAATAAGACAATATAAATATTTTTTTTATTGTTTAATGAATTAGTGAATCTTTTTAATTAAACCCTACAATTGGCAAACTTTCAAATAATTATTAAACCTTTAAAATTAATTATTATTCGATTAAATGTCAAATCAACTGTTGATGTGGCCTTCATCGACGATGATTTAGTCATTGTTTAACACGTGGAATTCTATGTGTGAAAAATATTGAGAGACAATTTTTTTTACTAAGTATACTCTCTTTTTTCCATTCACCCCTTTCAAGATCAGTCCTGGTCCTACAAATTTTACTGATGGTATGAACAAACCCATCTATTCATATAAATGTGTAAAAAATGTTAGTCATTGAGTACTTCACCGTTTAGTTAATAACCCCCAAAAAATAAAATATATAGATACGATCAGAATAAAAAATTGAATTGCATGAAACAACTAAAACACGAAATTAATAAAATAAAGACACGAAATTTTCAAATAAAGACATAGCATAAAAATATAATAACTAAAAATTTGTGGATTGTATTCTATTTTATTTATTTCATTGTTAATTCAATGATTAATTATTTGCATTCTATTGTCATAGAATTTTTTTTTAATGTAGAGAGAAAAATAGCAAATATGCAAACTAATTTAGTTTCCCAACCAACAGATTGGGGAGGATGCTCAATAGAGTTAGAAGGGTGCACCCCCAAGTTTTGAGAAAAAAAAAACATATTATATCCTTAAAATATTTTTAAAGTTTTAATTAGGGGTCTGAAAGTTTTAAAAAAAATATACTATACTCTTGAAATATTTTTAAAATTTTAATACAGCTTCTCAAAATTTATAAAAATTCTCTTAAAGTGTTAATTTTTAATTATTCTCTTGAAATTGTTAAAAACCTTATAAGAAAATTTAAAATTTTAATTAGATGATCACATTTTAAAAAAAAAAATTTCATTAAGTCATTTAAAATTTAAAAATTTTAATTAAATCCCTCAAACTATACATTCAAGCGCAAATTTCGTATTCGCCTTTACCCAATCCATAGGCGGTTTTTTCCACACCACAAATTTTAAATATAGTGTTGACATCGACAAATTTTTATTAACAAAAACACTGCTATTTTCCCACTATCTACATGGCTAAAAATTGAATATAAAAGCATTTAAAAACATTGAAAGATAATTATGCAAATCTAACAAGTAGTGTTTTCTATAATCTGAGGACCCAAATACTCAATTCTATCCATCTCTGCATCCTCCGGTGCTTCAATTTCTTCCAACCATCCATAACCATCTCTCTCTTCTTCACTCACTCTTGTTTCTCCATCCACATACGGGAAGTCTTTGTAATAGGAGCAGTCGCGGCCGTCTTCTTTGGAATACGGAGGGCCGATAACATCGAGCACCGCACAGGGTGTTATGGCTGTGAATTGATGGATGTTGCCTCCTGTTGTAGGATACAACACCGAGGTGTCGCATGGCGCGGTATACGTGCGGTTAGCTTTCAACCTCGCCAATCTCACTGAAAAGAAAAAGGAAATTATAATCACATTGAAGATTGAGAATGAATTCGTTATCAAGAGATTCAAAAGAGAGAAAATCTCACATTGGGAGGATGGCATTGCGTCTTTCGGATCGACCCAATCATACGACTTTATATGCATTGTTCCCAGTAACAGCTTGCTGAAAACAGTCATCCCCGGATGATTATGGAGCGGGATGACGGCGGTTTCCGGAAGAAAGAAAATGCACAACTGAACAAGAGAAATTCAATCATCAGCTGAAATCCAAGTACGAACGTTGCTTGTTTCTCATGCAAGCATTGGCGCAATAAACTTATCAAATATCGCATCATAAATACGATTCTACAACCGAGTTAAGCTACGGATTTAACTACGACATAAGCTGATGCTGTGAAAAACTCAAGCTCAAAATACAGAAAGATAACGTAAATTACCCTCAATGTCACTTAATCTGCAGTGTTAATTATAGATTTTGTTATCTAATTAATGATAAATATTAAACGAGTAGCGACTTAACATGGTATAATAATAGTTTTAGTCCTCAAAACTTATACAATCTATCTATTTGATCATAATTTAGGACAATTCAATAAATATAACCATTCATATTTAAAAATTCAATCATTTTAGTATTTATTACCAAGAACTCTAAAAAATTCAGAGGGAATGGAAAACGTAGAGAGTGTATTAAAATGTTTTCTGAATTTTTGGATGATGAAATGAGCTAAGAAAGCTCTTATTTATAGTTTAAAAATGAGGTTAAAATCTCAAATTAAAACCTGTAATAAAACCCAATTAAATCATAATTAAATTCCTTTGAAAAAAGGGTCACTGTTTTAATACACTAAACAGTATAATTAAATAATATGGACGTATTACAGTCCAGATTCATACGCGTTTTGAACACTAAACAGTATAACGTGAAGCTATTAAGACAGCTTATAAAACGTGCCAAATAATTAGTTAATAGTCTCGTTATTATTCCCTTTCTCCCAGAAATATTATATTATTTTACAGATATAATAACAATTTAATAATAATTTGTATTGTTTCATGACATGGTACAATTATCCAACTATGATGGACTCAATTAGTTTGACAATATAGTAAAAAAAGACTAAATTGATTGAAATTTTTTAATAAGAAGGATTAAATTATTTCGTATTAATATAAATTAATATAATGTAAAAATTTTAGGGGCTAAACTGTTATTATACATTATCACATTTGATGTCCGTTTCAATTTTCCAATTTTCCAACCCGACCGAGTGACATGTCAGTAACAACATGTTAAATTAAAGGATTTGTTTGTAATTTCCAAGAAAATGACCTATTTATTATAAAAATCTATATTCAAATGACCTTTTAAGTGTACTTTACCCTAAAATAAAATGAGAGGGGCAAAAGAATCACTTACCGAGAACTGATCACACTGGTAAATGGTGGTATAGGTGACTCTTGGAGTCCCTTTGACCGCACCCGTTGCTTTAAAGAAGTGCAGATTTTTGCTAAGCCCAACATCTTCTGGCTTCATCTTATCTACATCATTCAAAATTTACATATTTATTACTCCATTTATGATCCAAAACCAGTTTCAGCACATAGAAATAACAAACAAAACCCTTCATATATATAATATGACAAAGACAGCCGGCAACAGAAAATGAAAACGTGGGGGTCCAGTAAGAAATGGTATTCCCAGCCGACAGCAAAAAAATGGAAACTTGGGGGACCAGATTGAGTTTTTTTTTTCCAAAAAAAAATAGATACCCAAATTTTCTATAGATAAATCAGCTAAGATTATCAAAAGATGTGTTTTATTTGCTTAACGCCATGCATGTATCGATTTTCACAAAATGAAACTAATATGAAGATCCAGTGATTGCACTAAATGCCAGAAACTGTTTTCTTTTAACTAAATCCAACCAAAACCATGATCCATACGTTACCATAAATGAAACAATGAAAATAATTCAGACAAAACTGGAAATTTCTTCACCAAATATATAAAAAAAACAGCTGAATTTTGGCGATAAACTCACCCAGAATACTGCAGAGCTTGTTTACATCAGAAGCAGGAGGAACGGAGCCAGGGCCTTTGAAGATTTCTCTGCAAGAAACATAGAGTTCTTGAAGAACCTCCGGGGGCCTTGGAATCACAACCTCTCTTCTGATCTTCTTACACGATGACCTGCTGTTCTTCTTGATTGTCTTGTTAGCGTACCTAACCCTGCTGTTTACGTGCTTCACCGTCATGATATCTTTGCCTTGCTCCACCAATCCACCGGCATCCACCATCGTCAAAAGTTGCCGTCTTTTTTCATGCAAAGCAAAACCCAGAATTCAAAAACAAAGCTTGGGCGAAGAAACCGGCCGGAATAGAAAAAAGGGTTCGTTTGAATCGAGAATATAAGGCTTGAAACTGGCAAAGACAGAAGAAAAGGGTGAGGGATTGTTTAACAGCTGGGGAAGAAAGGTGCAAAGGTGGTATATAAAGGGGTGGAGAAATGGCAAAACCAGGGGCCATGAAAACAGGGAATTTTATTATTAGTTTTGTAGTTTTCGTTATAAATGAATAAATATGGGGAATAAAAAATTATTTAAAAACAGGAGAAACAAGATGAAAACGGTGATTTAATTAATTTATTGATTTATATTTTTGGGTTGATTTGCAAATTGTGAAGGGAGCTTAGCGCCCCCAAGATTGAGAGTTGAAAACTGCCTGTTAACTTAACCGACCCCTGGTTTTTATTTTATTTGTGATAAAAAGAGGTTTGGAATTTTAACGATTGGGTCGATTGACGAAATTGGCCCTACTTTCTTCTGACGATGACTCAAAGATTTTTTTTTGATAAAATAGGAAAACGTTTGATATTTTTATTTACATGTTCATTTGGAAATAAAACCGGGGGGGGGGTTGAGATATTTTTAATGTTATTAGAGTTTTATGGATTAAAAATATGGTAAAATGGTTAAAAATTTGATATAAAACCTTTTATGTTGAGAGAGTTTTATGTTCATTTTTATGGTTTATGTTCGAGATTTATGATTTTTTCTTTTAACAAAGTGTTTCTAAAGATTGAAGTTGAATTCTCTCATTAAGCGTGCAATGTGTCTTGTCATTGCTCTCCTATATCAAACCTTTAATTATAAGAAAGTACGAGAAATCAGTGACGAATCTAATTTTTTTTGAGGTGGACACAAGTCAAAATATTTTTTAGGGTGGGCACAAATCATAAAAATCTCAAAATTTCAGGGTGGGCACAAATCATAAAATTTAAAGACTAATTCATAAAAATTTTAAAAAATAAAACTAAATGTATGAACTTTAAAAGTTGAAGATGTACTTGTGTCAACTCAATCATACATGTGACCCTGTCACTGCAGGAAATGTATGTTTTTTTTTTTACCAACTATTTTAAAACTGTTAATTTTTAAAGAAATGAATTAAAAAATTTAGTTAAACTAAAATATCTTCAATCAATTTATCCAAATGCTTGATGTTTATAAAATATTAATTTCAAACTCAATACTACATAACAATTCCACAAGTCTATCATTGCCAAAAAAAAATTCCACAAGTCTAAAATAGTTAGTCCTTTTATTTTATTGTTATGTGTGAATAAATACAATACAATATTAAATTGAATAAATAAAATTTATCTCACTCAAATAATGAGTGAAATAAGATGCTTTATATAAAAATATATTTATTAATTTTTTCTGGTAAATAATGTATTTAAATTTCTTAGTCACATGTTTAATCCTTAAATAGTGATTTTTAACTTATTTCCTATACAAAAAGAATGAAAACATATGTTCCAAAAAATGAAAACATAAAAACACCATTCCTTAAATGAAGATTATTTAAAAATTTACAACTCAATTTGTACTCACGTACTTGATGACACAAATTCAATCAAATTTTAAAATATATCATACGTTTATCAATTAACATTATAAGAGTTAATTGCACCATTTGTCTTCAAACTATTATTCTTATTTAATTTAGTCCTCAAACTTTTGAATATGTCGATTTCATTCTTAAATTATGACTTCATTCTAAATTAGTCCTCATAATTTTGAATATCATAGTTTCATCTCTAAACTATAACTCACATTCTAAATTGGTCCCCAAACTTTTAGAAGTTCAAATTTCATCCTCAAATCATCATTTATGTTGCATCATTTATTACATAATACACATCAATATTTACATGTCAGTTGACAACTTCTATAACGATTTTACTAGCATGAGTTATGATTAGCAAATGTCGATAACTTGGGGGATGGAATTATAACCTTCAGAAGTTTAGCTACTAATTTAGAATGAGAGTCATAATTTGAGGATGAAATTATAATGTTCAAATGTTTATGGATCAATTTAAAATGAAAGTCATAATTTAAAGACGTATGATTCAATTAACTCAAGTTATAATATAATAATAAAAAGACTTCCACCGAAGAAGAACTTAATTAATTTCAATTTTTACTCTAAACAACATATTCTCTCTCTTTTTAAGAAACATTTAACCAATTAATCAATGTAATGTAACAATTCTCAGTTTTATTTTATTTTTAATAGAATTTTCAGTTTTATTTGTTTATTATAACTTCTAAAATAATATATATGCTTAGTGAAAGTTTTATGTGATTCAATCGACAAGGGTTTGGTGCAATAACAATGCATGTTACATTTGAGAGGGTTTATATTCAAAGTTTAGAAACGACATTTTTTAAAGAGAAAATCCTAAATCCAGAACATAAACAATAGAATGGACATAAATCATTTTTAAGTGATTTAAGTATGTCGTCAATAAACTTCAAGATCAATAAATTCATGAATTAACACATAAGTTATTCGATAATTTTCAATACGGTTAATTACACGTTACAAATACGATATATATAATTTTATTTGACAAATCTTAATTCTAATCCTAATCATAATCCTACCTAGAGGGGAGGGGAAGGAATGGAGTATTCCTAGTAAGTCTAGAATCTATGACCTAAAAAAATATAAGGGAACAATGATAAATAACTTAATCAACCGACCAAATATACTTGTTATATAATAAATAGTGTATAACTTTATAAATCATTATGGATCACATTACATCGTTTTTAGGTAATACAAAAAAACGTATACGTTTATATTTTGATACGTAAATTATAAATATATATATATATAAGCTATAAAATTTAAAATTTAGATTTTTAATGTTAAATTTTAAATTTAAACCACAAATGTTAAATTTTAAATTTTAAATCATATAACCTTAAATCGTAAATCATAAACTAAACCCTTAAACTCTAATATAGCTTGTATATCAAATTTTTTTCATAAAAAGTTTAAAAAATAGAAGAAAAAAAAGATTTTTGTGAAATTATAATTTATAAGAAAAATAATAAAATGGCTGGGGTATTTTTGACAATTTGGAAGAAAAATGAGATAGGAAGAAACATCACGTGGGAGGCACGTGGAAAAGTGGGGAGGTTGTGTGTGAGAGGGGGGGACGCATCAAACCATGTTTCCAGTGTGTTCTGTCTGTTGCTCCCTTTTTTACTATTTAGGTTTAGCCTCAAAAGTCGAAGGAAATTGACATTTGCCACTAATAATTAAACGTTACTATTGTTATTCCTAACTCAATTTCTTACTGACCAAAATTCAAAATACAATTTCATTATCGATTAGCGGAGATTCTGCCCGAGACATTTTAGAGTACGGTTAAAATAAAATTAATTTATATAAATTCTTATTAAGTTGGTAAGAATTTAAATGATTATATAAATTTTTACGACTTACACAAATTCTTATACAGTTAGTAAAAATTTTAGTTCTACCGAAATTCTTATCCAGTCCTACATAAGAATTTATGTCAGCTACATTTTAGCTGCACCCTAAAGTGTCTTACCTTAACATATCCCTATCGATTAGATTGTTTTAATTCAATCTAATTATCAAATATATTAATTTCTTAATTTAAAAAATGGTAAATTACGTAAATCGTCACTGAAATTTACTTTCAAACCTATTTTGGTTACTGGAGTTTCAAAACGTTCACTTTATTCACTGAAGTTTAGATATTGAACGCTTTTTGTCACTCATCCGTTAACTTTTTGACAACGTCCATTTACCGATGAACAAAGAAACTTCTCAAATATCTGAACGGTAAAAAACTTCATATGTATGAAAGAAGCAACAAAGATTGAGTTACAAGAATTTTGATATTTCAAGTTCAAGTCTCACTATATTTGAATTACCACTCTAGATTTTATTTTAGTTTAAATCACAGAATGTGTATGTCTAATTATGATATATTTTGGTTATTAGTTTGATTGTACTTTTGTGATGCTTATTCGAATATTTATAATTTAAAAAGGTGAAAATAAAATTACAAATACTAAATTTGAAGCAATTGATTTAAGCTTAGACTTGAATACCTGAATTTTCAATTTCCCTTTTTCTTAAAAGTTGGGGAAGGTTCAAAAGGGAGCAGGAGATGGTTTTGAAGGTTTTCAGTGGACTGTTTGGTGGGATTGGAGTACAGCCTTTGTGAGTGTTGGTGCGGAAAGGAGACGGTTTGGAAGAAGTATTCATTCAAATACTCACATTCATCATTCATACACTAGGCTATGATTTGATGTATTATTATACAAAAGTCAAGTCGTTTCTATCCAAATATTTTATATCTTAATATTATTTAAGTTTTTAACACCCAAGCAAAATTATTTTTAGATTTAACACATTTTACAGGAATTTGTCTTGCTTGTATAGTATTTTTTATTAAAAAAATAAAAACTCATAGAACTCGCCCTACTACCATGATGAGTTCTATTAGTTTTATTTTTAATGGTTTGTTATAGATATTCGTTATTAGCTCTAATTAAAAAAAATAGAACTTGTCATGTTGGTATGGTGAGTTTCATGGTTTTTTATTTTCTGAATGAAACTCGTTATATTAGAAAGACGAATTCCTGCAAAAGGTATTAGATCCGAATATAATTTTGTTTGAGTATTAGAAACGTAAATAATATTAAAAAAATACATATTTGGTTAAATCCCAAAAGTTAAATCCAGTGTAAATAAAAATGAATTTTAAATCCCATTAAGATTTATTAATGACCAACATTTTTAAGAGTAAATATATTTATTTTCGTAAAGTATACAAATGGTAACTTTCAAAAATTATAGAATGACTATTAAACTTTATGTTCTGTTACAAAACGGTCACTTGACCGTTAATAAACGTTAAGCGGGTAACGTTGAAATTACAGAAATTTGAATAATAGCACATTTAGTCATATATTTTATAGATCGTGAATTTTAGTTCCATTTCAAATAAAACCCATAATCTCCCTGTAATTCCTTTTCTACTTGCAAAGACATATTTTTTTTTAGTAATTGAAAAAGAAGTAGCTCATTTTATTCTTTATTGTGGATTATTGTAAAAAAGACCAGTATAAACATATGGTATTCCATATATGCTACTGGGAATTAGATTGCCCAGATACGGCACACATGCTTGAAATAGAACTAAATTGATTGAATCTATAAAAATAGATGACTAAATGTATTGTTATTTAAATTTCCGTAATTCCAACGTTACACACTTAACGTCTGTGAACGGTTGAGTGACCGTTTTGTAACAAAATATAAAGTTTTATTGTCATGATGTAACGTTTGAAAGTTTAATTATTGTTTTAAATTTTTAAACAAAATTCAGTTACCATTTATGTGCTTTACATTACTTATTTCCAAATGCGTAAATTATCAAACACAAATTTGCATTCTAAGATATTTTATAAAATAATGTTTTCAGCACAGAGGCAGATTTTGTTTTGTATTTCCAATTTCATGCAATTTGTTTTAACGGACATTCAATTAATCTTTAAGTTATAGTAAGGGTCCTAAGACCTATCCTCTCAATTAGTCTTTTATGTTATAGTAAGGGTCCTAGGACCAGTTTGTCAAAAAAAAGTCCTAGGACCAGTTTGTAAAAAAAAAGTCCTAGGACCAATCTATCCTACTAAAATCTCAAATATTTTTAACATACGTGGCGTAAAAAAAATAAAATTGGGCGCCGTTAAATTACATAATTTTAAATATATGTTTTTTAAATTTTTAAACTCAAAATTGAGGAAGAAAGTATAATTTAAATATTTTTAAATTTATAGGATCTAATTTGACATAAGACAAAAAACTGAAGGATCAAATTAAAATTTTAGAGGATTTAATTAAAAATATTATAAAAGTTTGTTGTTAATATGAATTTTAAAAATTTGAGGAAGTAAAATTAATTAAGAAAAACTAAGGAATTTATTATGAATTTTTTAAATTCTTGACGGCCGAGGCCTCTAGGCCCTTCTTATAATCTGTCTCCGCATATATCTATAATAATATTAAACCACCTATATAAAAATATAATTCTTTAAATATATAGAAAATAAGAAAAATATAAAATCATCCACCTTATATATATATATATATTACTTTTAATGAATTTTGAATACCAAAAATAAATTAAAGAAAAATATAAAATGAACAATTGATGTGGAATTGGATGTGTGAAATAAGTTAGGTATTTTTATACATTAAAAAAAAGTTAGGGAGCAAGTATATTTAGCCAGTTGGCTAAGTTGTTTGTTTTTGTTATATTATATTCTCTTAAGTTATGGTTTCTAGACCCATTAGATATACCCTCTTCATTTCCCTAAAGTCTAACATTCACCTTCCCTCTAGGTAAGATTATAATTAGAAATATGATTTGTCAAAAAAAAGTTAGGTACTTTCAGGATAAGTATAAAGTAAATGTCATGTACCAATATGTATCACTAGTCATATGCACTGATATGCATAATTAACTATTTTAAATTATGGGACCTAAACGTGACTATTCTTTTTTGAGAATAAAATATTTAACACTTTTTGTGCTACCTTTTCAGGGTTTTTTTATTGCAAAAATAATAAAATTTTATTAAAACAATAATTATTAATTTAACTTTATTAAATTCTTTAAAAAAATTAAATAAAAGTATAATTTTATTTAAAAAAAGGAAAAATCGCACTTTAGGTTCCTATAATTTTAAAAGTTACTAAAATAGTTAATAATACATGTAGGGGTGTGGAAAATAAACCGTAACTGTTAACTGGTATAACCGTTCACCTATAGGTTAATTAACCTAACCGTTAAGGTTAAACAGTTTCGATTAATCGAACCGCTAAAAAAGATGGTTAATGGTTAATATATATGTTAACCTATATGTACTTTTTTTAACTAAGTATGAAGTTTGTGTTTAAAATCTCTCTATTTAAGTATTTATTTTTTTTGAAAATTTTAAAACAATATTTATCGGAGAGAGATTTATTAGTCTAATAAGAAATAACATGCATTTGAAAAGAAAATTGTAATAGATTACAAGTTAACTTGTAACCGAATCGTTTCTTAACGGTTAACCAATATAATAGTTAATCATTTAAAAAATTAACGGTTAATTATTTCTTAACGATTAATAACTGCTATAACGGTTAACCAACCATTTAAGCTAAACAGTAAGGTTAACCTACCATGAACGCCCCTAAGTACATGGCGTTTACTCTAAAACTTTCCTTATTTTCATGATTATTTACTAAAGTGTGTTTTGAGGTGAACTCGACGGTCACAAGCGTTGAGCTCATTTATATTGAGCTCATTTATATTAGGATAAATTATGTAAATCATTATTGAACTTTACTCTCAAGCATATTTTGGCCACTAAAATTTTAAAATGTTCAATTTACTTACTGAAGTTCATGATTATTAACTTTTTGTCGGCGTCTATTTACAGCACGATGGAAGCAATATAGTAAGAAACAAGCTCCATCCGATGACGAATGAGGGATATCGACAAGAGAAAAATCGAAAAGTTTTTGCCCGATTCGTGAACTTTGAGACACTTTCCGTTGAAATGGAGGATTTAAACTTAGGGGGCGAGACGAAGCGACTGGTGAAATTTGAGACTGAACGACCACCATTTATTGTTGTCGACGGTGGACGGCGTCCACGCCATAACGTTGTAAAAAAGTTAACGGGGGAGTGACAAACAAACATTCAATATCTAAACTTTAGTGGATAAATTGAACGTTTTAAAACTTTAGTGAACAAAACAGATTTTGGATAATGTTTAAAGGTGATTTATGTACTTTATCCTTTATATTTATGACTCTGTCAACTGTATGTATGTATGCATGCATGCATGTATCGACAGTCAAAAAAATGAAATAAAAAGTAAAATAAATTATTTTTGTTTTGGAATACGCATGAATTTTGATTTTGCAAATAGTATTTCAATTTCATTGAAATTTATTTATGACTACATTTTTATAGAAAATATATTTACTTTCGTTTTTATTGAATCTATATGCATTAATTATTCGACAAAAAGTGCATTTAAACTATTTTATAAAATATTTTTCTTCATTAGAGGGCAGAAATTGTCTTTGAAATTCCAAGTTCTAATTTAATGCAATTTAACTTAATGGACAAGTTCTAAGACCTACTCTACTAAGAGTTTCATAATAATAATAATAATAATAATAATATATTTTTGATCAGCAAGTAGTATGATTTTATATAACGAATCATACATACTACAATATGCTCACAGGCCTCATTAAAAATCTCTCAAGCCTAAATGAAGGAAAAGGGTATACCATAACCATGTAGATACAAAACGAGCACATCTAAAATAAAAAAAAATACCACAACGGTTTGAACCAATTAACTCACACCTAAATGCCAAAATATAACCCCTTGACCAATACCCTGCAATCAAACAAAACAACTCCCCTCAACCAAGACCAACAGACATCAAGAATACACTCACGAACCCATTGCACTATACCTTGCATACCCCTACTACGACATGCCCGACATTTACCACACTAATCTTGCTACTATGTGCACAACAAAAAAAATCAGGCCATCCCTTGTACCCTCCCACATGCATCCCTAATCACAACTGATATCTCAAACTTTAATCAAAAACATTCACCACAACCCCACGAGCAACCTGTAGGCCAGCCACTTAATCAATCTTGAATACCAGCTCGACAGACTGTCAAAGCCATCAACAAACTACGAGTCACGATCAACACCCGCCTTAGCGAGGACATCTACTAGTCCACCCTCAACAATCTTTACCAGTAACCTTAAGAACTTTAACAAAATCTGCTATGATGTCTTTCTCTTTTTTAATAGTCGAAACCCCCACCCATTTACCCACCTCCAACGTAGCGCGAGCCTCACGCACAAGCGCTGTTTCGGAGACTGATAAGGGATCATTAATAGGACCCTCTACAACTGTATTTTTTCGTGGTCACCCTCTTCGTCTTTTGCCTTTCACCGCTTCTAGGACTAAATTAGACTCTATCAGATGGACATCACCTAACGCTTTCTCACCTTGTACAATATCCGCCAAAGAACACCCAACACCCTCAACCTTCGTAGACCAATCCATACACTCAACTGCTGCATCCAAGACATGTCCACACACAAGGTCAACACTTGAAGACTCAACTCTAGGATTATCATCCTCCTATAGAGCATTCGAAATCCATCTCAGACGCACAACAATGGTCTGAGCCTCATTAACACTACTATCCAACTCTACACGCTCATCACCGTCATTACCATGCTCATCACCCTTGTCTAAATTACCTATCATTACCCTTCATGTCTCTCTTTAATCCCATCCGAAACATCACAATTTTTAGTCGATTATGTATCGATAGATATCTCATCTGTATCTTCATTGCACACACAATGTTATATTTAGTACATAGTAAACAATAAATATAAAAATATAATACTCTGAATTTATGAAAAACTTAAAGAAAAAAATAAAATTGTCCTCATTCTATATATTTAATATTTTCTTGAATTTGAATGTCAAAAATAATTAGGAAAACTATTCAATACACATATTGCTCAGTCTTTTAGATTGCACAACCTTTTTTGTTTTAGGGTGAGTGATTTAGTTTAGTGTGTAGAGACTTAGTTTAGGGTTTAGTCTCAATAAACTCCAATTATTCTGGTGTAGATGGTAGAAACCTAATTTCTTAGTTTTAATAGGATTTCTAGGGGTGTAAATGAATAGAGCATTCAACAAATTGTTTGTGAACCGTTCGTACAACGTTCGTTTATTAAGCTAAATAAACAATGATGAACAAAAAAATTTATGTTCTTTTAATAAACGAATAAACACGAACAGAGGTATGTTCAGTTCATTTATGTTCACGAACAAGCTCGTTTATTAGGGGTGTTCAAATCCGGGTACCCGAACTTTTGGATACCCGAAGTGCAAGATACTCGATTCTCCGGGTATCGTATTTGTCAGCCCGTGATTACCGGGTACCTATTAGTTGGGTACCCGTAAAATCGGGTATTGGGTACCCAGTTCACAATTTTTATTTTTTAAAATTTAAAAATTAAAAAGAATCACATGTCAAACACATAAAATTTAAAGTTTCATAATACATAATCCAAATACCTTTAAAAATCACAACTTTTTTCTAATATATTGCAACTCTAAATGATTAAAATAATAGAAAAACTTACGGTGATAACACATAATTCAAACCCTTTAAAAACCATAGCTTTTGTTCTAATATATTTGCAACTCTAAAGTTGGTGGATTTTGCAGTGTTGAAACGATTATGCGATAAAGGTGTTTAAAGGTATTTGCAACTCTGGTTTTCATATATTTTCGGGATGGGAAGAAAATAGAAAACAAGGGAGCGTGGTATGAATCGATTATGCTAAAGCCCAAAGAAGAAGTTAACACAGGGATGGAGAAGAAATATACTCTAATTTCAAATATGTAACACCCAAATTGATACGGGTTGCCCGATCCAATTCGAGGTGTCACATTCTGGTTACCGAAGTGACCCACATTAACAATTTCAGATAAAATAAAATTGTCAAACCATTTAAAACAATAAAACAAGTTATGAATTAAAATATAAGTTTAGAAATCATTCAAACAATTAAAAAAATAAATCATGATACAAGTTACGTATACAAGTTTCAGACTCAAATATAAAGCAAGACGTTACATGCATGCCCCTAATCACCCAAGTATCGTACTCCATAAGCAGTGCCGAAAGAAATCACATAATGATGTCGATAACTGCATCATGTTCAAACCTTTATAACATGCGATGGTAATTAACAGAATGAGCTAGGAAAAGCTCAGTAATACAGAACTACCAAAAGATGCAGTAGGCACAAGCATGCATATGGCAAAACAATAATAATGACATGATGATTCAGGCAACAATAGGTTCCAATCATGAATTAATATTCGTAGTAATGATACACTTGAAGATAACATGGCTGTTCTTTATCTGATCACCTGAGTACCAGACAAAATATAGGCAATC
Organism: Hibiscus mutabilis; assembly: GCA_019671005.1. NCBI lineage: Eukaryota > Viridiplantae > Streptophyta > Magnoliopsida > Malvales > Malvaceae > Hibiscus > Hibiscus mutabilis. The sequence continues at coordinate 38,495,249 of CM033751.1, read as the reverse complement.
CACAGAATTTGAAGAGAGATAGATTACAAAAGTTAAACTAGGGAGTTTAGTGTATTTCATTGAGTGCAGATATAGACCATGCAGAAAGATACAAACATTGGTAATTTATTCAGTAGGGTAGACTTAAATGAGGAAGGAAAGTTTTATTTGAAGCACCTAACTACCCTCCAACCGTACACCGATATGTAGTTCCCCAGAACCGTATCCATAAGGACTTACCCTAGGCCCGTAGGGCGTAAAAGCCAACCTAAGGGGATCCCTTAGGTCCATAAGGTCTTACCCTAGGTCCATTAGATGTAGGTGCCAACCTAAGGGGTTACCTTAGGTCCATAAAGAATTACCCGAGTCGAAGCATTAGAACCTACCCAAGGGGCAACCTTGGGTCCATAAGAAATTACCAGCTTGATTAGGGCTAAACATGCATAGACTTCTTATCATATGCTAAATAGTACCCCAGACAAATTAGTTTAGGCAGTCAATAACAGTGGTGTAAAAATAGGAATCAGGCATGTGTTATCAATATATCAGAAAATAGATAACATGCCTCAGATCAGACACAAAAATATATTTCCAGCCGGATATGAGTCATATTTCAAAACAGAGGAATAGTCTTAATTTCAGACCATATAAAATATTCATGTGCACATGGAATACACCAGATGGATAAATTCATTTTTCGGAGGCACATAGTAATCGCAAGAAATGAGACACTGATCTTCAGACAATTTTAAACTGATTTTAGAAGCGACGAGATCCCTAAATAAAAAGGGTTCAAAACTAGCAGTTTCAACCTACCATTCGAGAACTTATACATCATGATTGTTAGGGATATCCGATATATCAAGAATGTTCTAATTAATTTGGCTAATAAGGGTATTTTGGTCATTTAACTGTCAGAGGGTAATTTTGTAATTCAACCCAATAATGATAAAATGGTGACTTGTAATATTCAAGATTCCCAATGGCTTGTCAGGCTTTCAAGCCCATTCCAACTCAACATATCCCAACAATACGATACTCGCCAAGTATTCGAACAGGGACACCTCACAGGTATTTATTTCTTGGAACTGATTGCATTGTATAGCTGAACGGTCACTTTATATTCCATCACATGACTTACCACCGAGTAATCAAACTTATATTCCGTGCAAAAATTTTCCAACATTGTATTAATATCAAGAGTGATTGATATACACGAGCCATGCTTTATAACCCACATGGGGGTTACAATCATTTGAGGTCTATCAAAAATTTCAAAATTTCTAAGCTTTCACATATCTCAAGTCACGTGGGTATTTAATTATTTAAGTGCTTGATGGTAGTTTAGACATTGATCCCTACGGTTCTTACAAATAACTCATTCATTTCAGAACTTGAGAGAGTATCTATCATTTTAGTTAATTTGGTAATTTCAATACCTGAGGTTATTTTAGTTAATTCAATCATTCCGATCAATTCATTCTTTACTGTTATTTAGATCAGTTCAAGAATACGAAGAACTTCTAGTAAATTCATCTTCAGGTGTTTATCCAAAGTTCGGGAAGAAAAATCCAAGTGTTTTGTTATCACACATATTTGCAACCTTGATATCGAAGTCTTTCCTAATAGATCAGAAATTTCAGATGAAATAGTTATTTTATCAGATCAAGTATAAATTCCATGTCATTTCCTTTGTTAGGGGTATTTTAGTTATTCTTATGTCTCAAGGGTATTATCGTTATTTCTTAATAAAATATTTCATATATCAAATCCTTTAACATTATTAAGCAGATTGGGAGATAAACTGTCTTATTAATCACTTACTAAACTCATGATCCTTTCGGTCTATTAAATTTCTCTTTCGAATAGTTCAATCTCATACAGATTACCATTTTTTTATTTCGTAGTTGAATTGACTTAATCAGAGTTGAAAGTATACTTAATCATAATCATGCATACTTTAACCAAATACTAACATGTTTCATAAAGCAAGCAAGAGGTAGTAATGTATTACCTGGACTCCGAGCTACACTATTCGCGCTCTTAAAATTATCTTCAACCACATCCAAACTCAACATCCCTCAAGATCTCAGATTCTAGGATGTACGAATACCTTCATTTAACCACAAACCAAAGCTAGTCCTTAATCATATTACCCTTAAACTGAATAATTAATTACAAAACTATGCTTGAGTTCAAGGTTAGATTCGAAGGCTTTCGGGTCATAATTTCGAGAAACAGACTTCAAAAACAAACCCATGACGTTAAAAATCATAAAATAAGGGTTTTCAGAAAATTTAACTCTTTGGGTCAAAGTCAACGCTAACGTCATGCTAACATCATTGGTCAATGCTGACATCATGCTAATGTCATTGGTCAATGGGTCTTGGATCGGGTCAACTTAGGTTGGGTTTGGTCAACTCGGGTTTGGTTAACTCGGGTCAGCTCAGGTTTGGGCCGGCTCATAGGCTAGATCGAGTGTAAGTCCAGTCCATCGATTTAGTTCAAGGACCACCATCCAAGGAGGTCAAAATTCACCTCGGACGGCGTGTGGTGACCACACGCGGCCCAAATCGTCCGATAATACCACCGGAGAAGCCAAAAATGCTAAACAACTCAACCACAAACTCAAATAATTATAAAAAGGGTCAGAATCCTTACTGAATCTTACCAAGATGGGGAAATGGTCAAATTTAACGAAGCTCCGATGAGACTTAAAATGGCCACTGGCTGACAATCAACGACTATGGTTTTGCTTGCCTCAGCACAAAGAAGACGATGGCGACGGTTACGGCAAGAACGTGCGATGAACAATGTCGAAAAGTAAAAAAAAAACGAAGATGATCCATGCGTTGTTGACGAACCTTTGACTGGATCTCCACGGCGAACGATACGATGCCTCAGTAAGTGCAGCACGAGGTTTTGATTGCAGGGAGGAGAGGATGCTGATGTTGACGGTGGTGGCGGTGCACGCCACAGACCGATGGTGGTTGAGATTGGGGCTGTGAACGGTAGGGAGACTTTTGGAAATTTCTGGATACTCTCCTCTCAAATCTGACGTTTTGCTTTCTCCAGATCGGTGCATGATTGAGGGTGGGGATTAGATGGGCTTATTTTTATTATTGGTATAAACAATTTAAACACAACATAATTAAACTGAGGTAGGTTTAAACTAAAAACAACCTTAGCCCGATGGTTAAGACTTAAGCTCATTATACCAATGGTTATAGGTTTTGAGTACCCATGGTAACAAATCCGCCCTTTTAAATTTTAATTCTTTTACACTTCCATTTATTTTATTAGCATCTAAAATCTTGGTCTAGGTACTCGGATGCCCCGGGTACCCAAAAATTTAAGATTTTTGGACACGGACCCGACCCGAAAAATGGCGGGCCGGGTACCGGAGCCGAGAAATAAAAAAAATTATAAAAATACACGATTTTTTGGATCTGGTGGGTGGGTTAACGGGCCGGGTATTTTTGAACACCCCTATAGTTTATAAGCTCGTTTATAGGATGAAAATGCTTGGGATGTATCTAAATACTACTTTTTGTTGTTGCTAAGGATGTTATATAAGTTTACGTTGAAATGTAAGTTTTATTTTGTTGCTTTTGTTTTATTTATTTATCGTTAATTTAGTTAACATTTTTTAACATATAAACGAACATGTTCGTGAACGCATAAACGAACACGTTCGTGAACGCATAAACGAACACTTAAACGAACACGTTCGCTAACACTTAAATGAACACGTTCGTGAACACTAAACAAACGAACACGAACACCTTTAAAAATAAATAAACGAACACGAAATCAATATTAAAATAATCAAATTATTAATACATAGACGAAGCTAAGAATAGCCCCTCACGTGCAAAATTATGGAAGATCTCGTTTAAGATCAAACAATCTCATGCAACAATACCAAGAACATCAATGAGCCCAATTATTACAATTGTTCAAGATACTTTTTTAGTTTAGCTTCTAGTTAGCTTATAGAATCTATTTCTTAGTTTAAGCGTCTTTACAAACTGGAATCAATAAATTAATAGATCAATTCAGACTAAAAAGATACAAAATGGGATTAAGTTATGAATTTATAATCTATGATAAAAAGAAATTTAAAATGTCTGGAATTACGATCAAGGACAGAGCTAAGCAGGAAGCATCAAAAGCAACCAAATTATTGAATTTTAATTGTATCAGTAAGTATTTAAACTTAAAATTAGAAAGGTAAAGTTTAATATATCTAAATTTTAAACTTATAGAGATCTAAATTTTCATTAGACCAAATAATTTGAGGGATCAAGTCAAGCTCACCCTTCTTTAATTCCGTCTATACTTAATTAAATACTTAATAAGTATACCTCTTCCCTGGTTACGATGACTTTATGTTTTAAAAGGGTTTAGGATTACAAGTTGAATTCGATGCCTTATGAACGATGAATTCTTGAGATATTCGAAAAATCTGTGATTTTAAGTGCTGTTTTTTTTTTTGGAAAACTACTTAAATTACCACTTAATTATAGAGTTGGTTCTGATATGACCTTCATTTTTTAATTTTGTTATTTTGACCACGTAACTATTTAAGTGGTAACAATTAAGCCACTTGATGTTAAGACATAATGGAGGGGTGACATAATAGTTAGTATAAGTTTGTTTTATAACACATTTAGTCTCCGTAACTTACATAATCTATCAATTTGGTCCTAATTTTAATTTAATTTAATAAATATAATCCTCCAATCACATGATGACATGTGTCACTATATTTTCTTTTAATTTATTTGATTTAATAAATTTATTTTTTACTCCAATCAAGTGGTGACTCGTGTTATCTAATTGAAGGAAAAAGATAAAATCAATGCTTAGTCTAGGCGAGTTTCGAACCTAGCCCAATGTCTAACCTCACTCGGCATCAGCAAATACAACCTCAATACCATCCCTTCTTGGTTTGCAAACTTCAACAAGGTTCATGAGTTGCATTTGTCCTCCTGTAGAATCAAACCTGACTCAACTTGTTGTGTTGGACCTAAACCAGAACCAGCTCCGTGGACGGTTCCCAGTTGGAATTGCAAGTCAGAGTTGAGACAAAAACCAGGAAGAAAACAAGCTCATGGTTTACCAGAAAAATCATTTCAAACGAATATGAAATATATATTAAACGTTGTGAATTGCATCACAAATTGATGCTTGGATTGGTGGTACTGTAGAAAGTAACTTTCCCTTGGGCTAGGTTCGAAATTCTCCTAGACTAAGCTTTGATTTTATCTTCTTCCTTCAATTACGTGACACATGTCACCACCTGATTGTAAGAGAAAATAAATTTATTAAATCAAATAAATTAAAAGAAATATGGTGACACATGTCATCATGTGACTAGAGGATTATATTTATTAAATTAAATTAAATTAAAATTAGGACCAAATTGATAGACTATGTAAATAACGAGATCAAATATGTAATTAAACAAACTTCTACCAGCTACTACATCACCCCTCCGTTAGGTCTTAGCATCAGGTGGTTTAATTGTTACCACTTAAATAGTTACGTGGTCAAAATAACAAAATTAAAAATATAATGGTCATATCAAAATCAGAGGAGAAAGTAAATATATTAAATCAAATAAACTTAAAAAAATATGGTGACACATGTCATCATGTGATTGGATGATTATATTTATTAAATTAAAATCAAGACTCAAATGATAAAACTATGTAAGTAACGGGAACTAAATGTGTAATTAAACAAACTTCTACTAATTACCACGTCACCCTCCCGTTAGGTCTTCACATCAGGTGGCTTAAATGTTACCATTTAAATAGTTACGTGGTCAAAATCACAAAATTAAAAATATAATCATATCAGAATCAACCCATAGTTAAGTGGTAATTTAAGTAGTTTACCTATTTTTGGGTTAATTTTAATTTTCTGAAAGTGAAAAATCAAAGGTAAAGGATTAATCTTACTACCATGCCTTAGGAAAACGAAAATTTTTAATTTTTAAAGATTATGTCCCGTGTCAATTTATGAATAGTCCATATATACCATGTCAAATTTCGTGACGAAAATGATTGATATACGAAATTGAGAAGAAAAAGAAGTTTGTATCACATTAAGCAATTTGATATAATATATGTACCAAACATAATTAACCCTAACTAAATTTGCAGTCACGGTTCACAACTAGTAACTTTCGACAAAGATTTTCTAATTGCAACTCAAGCTAATAAACGGGACATATTTTGATTGAAGTGGCTTTCTAGCTAAAACTCGAAATGCTTACAAGCACTGTTTCCAAAGGAAAGCGATTAGAACCTTCATATTAACAATGATTAGCTCAAAATATCAAATTAAGAATCTATATCCTGAATTCTGGATTTATATCAATCATCGGTACAGATTAACTACACAAGCTATAATAACTTTGGTCATTAGTTCTTCCAATTCTTTTAACATACTCGTATTCCGAACCAACGACTTTCTCTTCATTGCAAGTTTGAAATGACACCATCCATTTTTGTCATCTGTTCTTATATCTAAGCTCTTCACGTTAAAACTTGCGTTTTTGCTTCTTAACATGATCAGAGGTTCAGAAAAACAAACCTTTGCGGTGAGGACAAAAAGTGCAAATCATTTGGTCCATTTCCAGAAGAAATACATGATGATGACGGTCAAAACCATTCCCACATATTTGATCCATGTATCAACACGGTTCCTCCTCTCGATGAGCCTCAGGACGGAGTTGGAGAGCCCTACCGTGTTAAGTACATCCAAGGCCTTTCGTTGTGCTCTCTAAACAAAAGACAAGATGTTGGTTCAAAAACTTAATAGTGGTCACAACTTGCAATAATAAAAAAATGCATCAACAGCCACCATTTTCTTGTTTCAAGCATATGACTTGAGCTATCAACAATTTACGAGTGATCACTTCAGTTACAACACCTGGGAATCTATATTGTTAAACAAATAAACAATAGACAGTTCACAATCTAGTGCACTCAACTATAGATTAAAATATTAATACATCCAATAACTAATCAACGCCTATATTACTTGGAACACCAGTGTGAGAGTCGGTTATGGATATATGCTTGATACGAATATGTTCAATTTAAGTTTTCTATTATTTGGAGTCTTTGGAGAGTCATCATATCTTCATACCTATGTCCAGATGTGCATCAGGCATAAATGTCAGAAAGGGTTATTTCAAGAAAACTGGAAGTCAGAGTAACCAAGCTAATACAAAGCAGTATTCCTCAGGAGTTATGACAAAGTTCCTAATTAAGGGTGGCAGAGAGAAGAACCCAAACCAATTGTGACTTTAACATACATTAAAGCTATTAGATCTGTCTGTGTGAAAGTAACTGCATCTGCTAATTTTTCTTTCAAAATATTTAACTAGAAATGCATCAGCAAAGGGCCTCATTTGTTTGTACCTTGAGGCGATCTCTTTGTTCTGCATATTTGGAAAGGATAGCTGTTCCAGTTTCAAAAGATTCTTGCAACATTCTGGAAGAGTTTCGAACTGATTGCATTGCTTGTGCTTCCTCATCGAAAATTCTCAGGACATGAGCTGACTCTCCATTCTAAGAAAATAAAGCAAAATGAATTCGAGACAAGCTAAAATCAGCTCCATTTGCCAACAAAAAGGAAAAGATTTACATACAGCTCTTCCAAGCAATTCAGCTCTCTCTTTCGCTTCCAACATTCGTTTCTGATTCCTCATAGAGTACTTGTCTAGACTATCTTTCAAAGAATCAGCCTCTTCAGTCATTTGTTCAACTTTTCTGTTTGCCAAATATAAATAACCTCAAGGTGTAAGACAATAAAAGTAACATGATTTACAATAACATCGGGCATAGTAATTGAAAACCATCAAAGCAGCTCTAACTCTTTTCAAATTTCACCAAAACAAGGCACACCTTGTAACCAAGTAAAGAAAAACTTCTAAGTACGTATACAACTAAGGAAAGTTTTTTCGTTAAACTAAAATCTATTTGAAAAATTGATAGAGCAGTTAGACTACTCATAAAGAAGCTTTGCCAATCAAGCCTTGAGCTCAAAATTAGTTTTCCTTCAAAAAATAAACCTGTTGCTTCATTTTACAGGACAACTTTAAATGTCACTCTCTTTCAGGTGTTTTAGTTTGCTCACAACCTACTGCTTGATATTGAGTCTATGATCTATGCAAGCATGAAATTTGATTTCTAGTGAACCAGCAAAGCTACAGTCCATATAAATTTATTCAACTTTGAATCAATTGGAAGTTGCACACCATTTTCTTACTGAAATTTGCTTGAAGTCACTTTGAATCCAAACCATCAAATCAATTGAACCATCCTTAAGAAAATTAAACTTAATCAAGCGGGCTTCTCACAATCATCCATCTATCAGTAAGGATAATTGACAATTTGACAACAAGATAAACATGCCCGCTCCCACCTCTCGTACATCATACCATGGGTAGAGATAAAACGAGTAGCACAACTAAAGCAAAAACACTCCAGAACTAAAATTTAACTTCCATTATTGAATAATTCACTGAAACAGTCAGGAAAGAAACGATCGTCACTAATCAATTATCCAAGACCTAAATCTTTTGAAGAGTAATGATGATTAGAATTAAAAGTAACAACATAAACATATTGAATAAAATTGATAAATTAAAGCTAGATATTAAAATCAAATAGGGAGATATGTAAGGAAGCAAATAGCAAAAAACCAGAATATTCATAAACAAGTGAGAAATGTGATTTTATATGTAGGCGTTTTCGCGGTTATACCTTTTCCAGAGATCGCGTTGTGATTTGGCGGGGATGGAACGCCAGAGACGATCCATATCGGCGCATAGGGAATGGATCGGAGAGATATCCTTTTTAACGGCGAAGGAAAGTTCAGGTGAATAGGCACCGGAGACGGAGCTCTCGAACCTCTCCAACCGTTCGATCCCGTCCCTTGCTCGAAGAAGTAGTTTCCTGGCGCTCTGATAGACTTCCGATAATGTCCCTCCTCCTTCGATTCCCGCCATGCTTCAAATTCCAAACAAAGCGTGTTCTTGAAATTTTTACTAGTGGAAACGGGCGAACAGCCGATGGCATTGGCTCGTAAATAAATGGTGATCGATTCAATTTTTGTTTTTATTGTTTTTCTTTTGAAGTTGCGGTTTTTGATTTTGAATCTGTTTTGACAGGTCAGACAGCTGGAAGGCGAAGAATACGTCATTTTAGCCTATCATCTACTGCCACGTCAGACAAGAAGCACCCTTCGGTATTAAGTTTTTTGTTAATGGAAATTTTACAGGTTGTCTGTTTTGAGCTAAAAAAAAATTAAACAATAAAACTAATATTCTTGTAAAAAAAATACAATTAACATTCTTGTTAAAAAAAATAAATACAACAAATATTACATGGGCAAATTATATAAATCATGACTAAATTTTACTCTCAATTATATTTTAGTTATAGAAGTTTTAAAATGTTAAATTATTCATTAAAATTTAAACATTGAATATTTTTTATAATTCACTGTCATCGTCGATCAATATCAAATTTCACCAATCGTTTTGTCTTCTAAATCCGACATTTATTTTGTCAAAAAATATCTTATATTTTACAAATTGAACAAAAAATTATTAATTTTTCTTTCATCGATCTTCTTCTTTTGTTGTAAGATAAAATTCGTTTTTCAAGTTGATAAATTTTTCCATTTTAATCTTATTTTTGTTTGTTTGTCAATAAATAGACGCCACCAAAAAATTAATAACAAAGTAATAAAAATATTTAATGTCTAAATTTTAATGAGTAAATTAATAATTTTAAAACTTTAGTGACTAAAATAGATTTAAGAATAAAATTTAATAATAATTTACGTAATTTATCCATATTACAAATAGGTCATTCGATTTAAAAAAAATTATAAAAAATAACTCAAGTACTACATATGTATGTTCACATTATTACTACTTTAATAAAGAAATTATTAAATAGACTTAGCTTACCACGTCATCCATAGTCTATCCAATGAAATCTATCCTTTCTAACATAAACTTTCAAGTAACTACTCACACTTTAATGACATGTAGGAAAGAAGTAAAAATTTACCTTAAAAAATAAATAAAAAATTATTATTTAATAAGATCATTGATGACGGTGAGTTGGACCCATCTAATAATTTTTCACTATAACAATAATAGATTAATAATTAGCAAAATGTTTAACATAGATAGTAATAGATCTCATCTTAGGTATTGGTTTTAGCAAGATCTATTGATTAAGATTTTAAATTGCAAAGTTGTTTCAACATTTGCCTTGTGGGATTATGGTCAGAGGCTCATCGGAAAGTTGCACTTCTGTTCCCAGATGCCGGGAAAGCTTGTCGCCGTCTAGCTTGCGGAAATTGTTTAGACCCGTCGTTTATTTGAAGTTGCCCGGCTGCTGAACCTTTTTTCTTCTTACCTGCATAGTTCGTATGGCTTCCTGATTCTTCCTCTGCATCTTCTCCAAACTTAACCTCTTTCCTGGCTGCCTCATAGTCAAATGGTTTGATTTGCAAAATACCACTCGGTTCTTTTGATTTCTTGACTTTAACCGCTTTTCTGTTTTGATTCATAGACTCCAAGCACTGTTGGAAGCTTGTAGATAAATCGGATAAAGACATGGTCTCGTCTTCTTTCTCCGTTTCAGATGAAGGTTCCATGGAACTCTCCTTCCCAGGTCTGTCATCAGTTGCTTCTGGGCTACTATTGCCACCAATTTGTTCATTTTTATTCGAATCATCTTCCAACATGATAACATCCTCTACCGTCGATGATTCGGTAGGTATCACAGCAGGAGGTCCTTCGGGTTGTGGAACTTCTGGAAGTTTAGTTGGCTCAATCACTGGGGGTTTTGACTGATCCTCTGTGCCCGGAAAGGAGTGAAATGAAAGATTTACTGAAGATCTGATCTGCGCCAACTTACTCTCTTCCTTCTCCTAAATAACAATAAACAAATTCGCAATGAATTACTTTCCACGATAAATGCAAATAATCTCAACATAGAGGAAGGCGACTGTCATGGACTGCAACAGAGCATTTTGACAAGGCTTCACTGTTGCAACAAAATCAAAAGCTAGAATAGCAAGAGAGAAAATAACTTAGACTTGCCTTTTTCTCGATATCAATTTTTTTCTTTGTGGAAGCATTCCCCAGAAGTGCTCCGAGGCCACGGCTTGGTTTCTTTAGAATCTGAATAGTTGCCTACAGGAAACAAATATTTTATCACGACGAATCGTAGGGATGGCAACAGGGCGGGGTGAGTTTTTAGCCGCCCCGATATATTAATCCTAAAACCCGACCCCGCCTCGAAAATAAATAATAATTTACCTGCCCCGCCCCGATTTATAAACCTTAAACCCGACCCGAAAATATAAAAAAATATATTACATTTCGTCGACGATAAATGTTAGATTCAATCGAACGACCATTATATTTATAAAATATAAATTTAACAGACTTTAAACTATATAAAAAATAAAATAAAACCAATTAAATTACTCATAAAGAAAAAAATACATATTTAAAAAAATAAACTCGACCATTGACTTTTAGAATCAGATATGTTAAAATTCGAACAATATCTAACAAAACTTTACGATAAACACAAACTAAAAATAAAAATACTCGCCCCGCTCCGACTTTACATTTTAAATACAGAAAAAACTCGATAGGTCGGGACGGGTAATTTTGCTATCCCTAACTAATCGTCAAAAAATAGATAATCACGCATCTACAAAAGGATTGACAACTTACTAGCTTTGCTGAAGGTGGAATAACAGTAGAAGCATTTGCATCTCCACTCTCCCCCGAGATGGCAAGATTTTCTCCCACATGCATTGAGCTACCGATCACACGTGGATCAAAAGAGAATCCTTCTTGTTTTTCGCATGTGTCAAGTTCAGTGATACTGCTTCCAATCTTGATCAATTCCTGTTTATGTTGTGGAGAAGCAGACTGTGCAGATGTCCCATCAGATCCCACCATCGGACCATCGATGATTTTTGTTCCATCATTTGCAATTTTCAAGTCTGTAGAAGTATCGGGAAGTAAGCCCTTGGCTCGCTCGTCTGCTGCTATAGGTTCTTCTGATGCCTACTTAGTAGAAATCTTTACAGTTATCTCAAACAAACAGTAATTATAAAAGTAACATTTTCCCAACTCTCCCTTCAAAAAAAAAAACATTTTTCCCAACTCATTGCCAGTTTAATGAAACAAACAGCAAGGAGGAAACAGTGCAAAGAATGGTATGAAATCGGCAGTTTTCAACCCACTCTTGGGACTAACACAAAATTTCTAATGCTTATTAGATAACATTTTATCAGACTGCATGTAACTGAATCAATCACATGCCACACTTCATTTTTGTAGCTTTAATAGATCAAATGGCACACAAAGTTTCTAATGCTTATTAGATAACAAAGTTTTTAGAGTCATACAACAGCCTAACCAAATATATTACAATCACTGTTATCAAATCTTTTACATTTACATTTAGCGTCCCATTTTTAAGTTGTTGAGCAGCAGCTTCAAATGCAGCAGCATTCTCCAAAGATTGCCTGATGATGCTAGCGAGCACACCAAGATTTTGCTCCACATACGGGTGTTTAGATTTCAACAATCGACGTAACTTATGAGAAGTTTCAGGCATCAGCTTGGCTTTTAGCAGTAAGAAAAATAAGAACTTAAGTAAAATACCAATAAGCAATATGAAAAAGGAACAATATATATAATGGAAATGGATAAAAACATGAAAGTTCCTACCAATTTCAAGAAGTGTTTTGTTTGGCAATACGTAGCCAGTACTTTCATCCTCTACACGGGCAATAACGTCTCGCCATTCACAAAGCCCCTATAAGCCATTTATGTGAGACATTTAAGCAAATAAATGGATATTGTCTATTTTTTCTAGTAAGGCTATTGTACATCAAATACGTTAATCTTAATTGATATTATACATTTCTTATGAAATGTAAACAGAGGTCCCCTACATAGATGTGAAAATAACAAAAACTTACAGCAACAATTGCTAGCTGCTCAGCATTGAAACCAGCCACCTGCAACCTATATTAAATAGAAGAATAAAGGCCATTATTTAGTTGAAATTTATGTGAATACATTTAAATTGTGTAGCATGAGCAAGTAACAAACCCATATATATGGAGATATGAATTCCCTGTCAGGATTTCTTTCTCATACAGTTGCATACATACATCAAAACTTCGTTTGTAGACCTGCAAGCAAGATAACATTTGCTACTAAGACAATAGTCAATAATAAATAACAGAAAGCAACAATGTTTATGGATTCATACATCCATTTAATCTGATTTTGAAGGTAAATGCAAGGAGAAAGAAAAGTCAATTTCACCCAAAAAAAATCAACAAAACATGTTAACCGTAGATATTATACTCAATCAAATGAATGGTATCCAAAGAATTGGATTATATTGATATCGACAGTTAATTACTTTTTTGTATTCCCGGATATTTGATCCCCTATGGTCAAATCAATTTGATCCCTCTTTTTGTTTTGGGGTGGGTGGGTGGGGGGTATAGACGGTCAACAAATAAAATTTCAAATCCTTGACATTAAGTTATACATTGAAGAAAGAATAAAATAACATGTCAGAAGCCAGCGGAAAGTGGAAAAGTGCACAGCTCTTAAATGAATGTAACTAAAGATTAAGACCATCAAAATCTCTTAACTAGTGTTATTCTAGAAAGGCTAATATATGATATGGCATGCTGTTGTCAATGTAGAAAATGCTGTGAACTATGATTTAAAGCATCATACCTCTACCAAAGGAGCATCTAAATGTTCACCTTCCTTGGGCATTGATAGCAATTGGATTCTCATTAAATCATAAATGTACAGCAAGTAGTGTGTGTCTTCTCTAGCATATCTGTCATAAAAATGGTAATAAAAAGAAAGTTGATAGACATGCAACAATGAAAATTTCCACTTCAATAATTGCAATCAGATTGACAGGACCTTGAAATTTTCTTCAAGCTTGGAGAGAGTAATATGTTATTTCAAAAAGTACAGGCAAAAATAAAAAAACAATGTGATTTTATCTCATATTGATTAAAAAGTCAAATATAACTACTATTTACATCTTCATGTTTGATTTTTTTTCTCATAAAAAAACATAAAAATGTCAGTAATGGCAGTCTTATAGTTTTGATGGTTAAGTTTTTTCCTTTTCTGATAAGTTTGATGGGGTTAAAACTCAGCCACAAGCCCTATTTTGAGAACAGGGAAAATAAAGATGTCACAGTTAGTGAAAATTTGTTCAAAAGAGAAAAATGGTATAGGCAAACCTAGAAAACAACAAAGGTTTGAAACATAAAACTGTCAAATTCATAGGTGAAGTAATGCTGTATTTTCTCTTTATTTTTGTTTTAATCTTTTTGTTTTCTTTTAAAAAGTTGGTCAACAGCAATCAACCATATACTTTAATGACAAATGCAAGTGCAGCAATCAGACATTATTTAACTAGCGAGGGAGAAAGAGAGGAAGCTGAAGAGTGAAAGAGCAATGTTACCTGAGCATTTCATCAGGAAGAGGACGCAATCTCCAATCTGCATTCTGGTACCTGCATTGAATTAACTAATCAACCTTAAGGAAGATGGCACAGATGATGATCAAAGAGTAGAGAAGTAGCAAGTAGCAACAATAAAGAAGATCAAATTTAAATTAAAACCCACTCTTTGTTGGCTGTAACTCCACAAAAATGTTGCAGAAGATGCTCCAAACTATTTCTTTCCAATTTCAAGACCCTTGAGGCCTGAAAAACATCCAAAATCATAAGGCAACATATTAACAGACATCCAACACAACTTTTAACTTCAGATTAAAACAAACAATTTAGCGTATAATAATTGCACTCAAAAGGCAAAACTAAGCCTAATCATTTCCAATCAATACAATGGTACTTTGTGAATGGTAATTAGGCTCTACCAATCTGAGGTAGATGGTATTATTTCAAAGGTATAACACCTAAACTGATTAAGTAGGTGGTAACTTTAGTCTTTAGGAATAAGTTCCTATAAGCTTAGAATCCTTGTTATTATCCATAAAACCGGTTAAGTTAGTTTAATCATCTAAACCATAAGTAAAGAGTTTTCATATATAAACATTGTACCAATTTCCTTTCCCCTGATTCATTGTCACACTGCTAATTAACCAACAAATAATTTCATAAAATGTTATCATGGTCCACGTAATCTTATCTTCTTAAAATATACCAACAAAACTAACTAAGCATTTATCAGAAAATTCTCAAATTAAATCCTCAAGTTCATTTAAATTGTGGGTTGACAGTATTAAACCTGTCCAGTGTCAAAGAGATTGCACACATATATGCCAAAGTCTCGTTGAAGCCACACAATATCCCTGTCAGCTCCATGCATAACCTATTTGAATTAAGGATATCAAACAATGCAGTAAACTCCAAAAAAAAAAAAAAAAAAAAAAAGCAAAGCAAAAACACAACCTTTTTCTTGGTGGGGTCCTTGAAAACTTCCCTAAGATATGGGCCAACATGAATTCGAAGCTTCAAAGTATCTACAATGAAATCCTCAGTTCGGGTAGAAATTTGCATTAAGCAAGTTAGTCCTTGAAAAGTTCGATATTGGTTATGCTCCAAATCAACCTGAAAATAATAACAGAAAAAAGGTAATATATTATGATAATAAAGAAAACTAATCTTGTATTTATGCATACAAAGACCAGCTTAACTGGTAACCCTGATACGAAGATACACATACACCATTTTCAGACCAGGCAAACACTCCATTCTATATCTTACTATAAACCTAAAACAAAACATGCATTTTCACATAAATCATATTAAAAGTTAGATTTTTACCGCAAACTCTTCCACACTACGTAACTTAGCTGCTAAATCCTTCAAATCTTTTACTTCCTCAACAAGCTTGAATGTGGTAGACTCAATTGATGGGGGTTTGACAGGCTCAATATCTGCTATATCTTTATTGACAAAATCCATAACAGAGAGCTTCTCCTGTAAAAGAGCAACATAATTGTTTTTTCTCTTATTTTGACAAGCGCACAAATTAACAGGAGATAAGCCAGAAAGTTTTAGAAGCTATTGTTGAACATGGTAGGATGTGAGTTAGACTTTAAGTTATACAAACAAGACAAAAAGTGAAAATTTTATCACATCCATATTACTAAGGCATCTCTTATGAACATGATAAGATTCTTAAAAACAATTGTATCTTTCCCATCTTCTAGTTCCTATTATCAATGTTGCAATTTGTCCCAATAAAGAAATAATGACCTTGATTACAAGATATGTTCCTACAAACCAATGCAAACAGAAACACCATCAACATCACTTCAATGACCTACTTTACTGAAATCCCCCCTTCCTTTTAACCATGCATGGTGCCTTTAACTCTAGAAAACTTTAAAAGACAGCTGTTTAGGAGACACACATAGAGAGACACACAAACAGAAGCAAACAAATGAACTGCTCTTTAGTTTACTCAGGTATGCGCCTATTTCCGCTTTGCGCCTCAGTACAGAAAGATTATGAAGTTATCCTACCACATACGAAATTCAACACTCGTTGAACTAATCAAACAAAAATGAAACATTGAACGGTTCTCCTATAACACACGTAACCAATTAAAACAGAAATATTATGTAAGCATTTACAAATCAACTACAACATATTTCTACCCAAAAAGAGAAAATAAAAAACATAGAAGACAAATTAAACATGAAAAAACTAACCAGTGGATGAACAAAACACTGCCCATCCTCACTCCTCTGCAACCAAACATGTTCAAAAGGCTCATTCGAATTATTGACAAGTATATTATACGCTTCCTGAGGCTTCCGTATCGTTGGTATATGAAATGGCACCTTCGCTTTCCCTGTCGTCCCTGTGGCCAACGCCCCTTGCTTCACCTTCACCCTAGAAGAACTCAAACCCCCACCTTCTTTCCCACTCACTGGCACTCTAACCGAGTCACTCATTAATCCACCATCCACCTTCTTTTTCTTCTTCCCGCAAACTAACTGAAACCCATTACTATCCAGATCCGACCCCATGAACCGACCCGTTTCCTCTTCTTTCTTTCGAATCTGTTGAAACTCATCCATGGAAACGTCAAATCGTTCCCAAATTTCGTCGTTGATATCGACGAGCCAATCATAAGCTTCATCATCGACTATACTTTCGATATTGTTAGGAAAATTGATCACCTTGTTAGCGCCAAAGGTTTTAGCCGATGCGCCAACGGATTCAAGCAAAGAATCAGATATTTTGGCGATTTGATCGATCGGAAGCTTGAAATCGTTAAAGTTGTTGAAGAAATGGAAGTCTTGATTGGAAGGGAGGGTTCGAGAAGAGGAAGAGAGTGAAGAAAGAGAGGAAGAGAGAGGACCTGAAGCTAATGTTTGAAGAACTTGAGAACTTTCTGAAGGTTGAGATTGGCCTTCCATTGTCATCTGATCGTCGTTGTCGCCCATCATTTTTTAGGGTTTAGGGTAAAAGAAAACATTAGGGTTTTAGGGAAATTTTGGTTGTTTTTTATTTTTATTTCCATCGATACGATAAAGCCAACAAATTTGGATAAACTACACTTATAGTCACTAAACTAAATAAAATAATTTTTTGGCCACTGACATTTTGAAAATTATAAAATAGTCATTACACTTTTGATTTGATTACAAAATAATCACCATTAATTGTTGTTATAAGCAATAAATTTAGAAGAAAAAAAGCATAAATATTTTTGAAAAATATATAAAATTTTATAATTTTAAAATTAAAAATATTTTTAAAATATAATTTTATGCATTTTTTAAAGGTTTTATTAACCATGGACGTTAATTATCATTATCAATGGACAAAATTTGGCCCGAAAAAAAAATTGAATTATTTAACTGCCCAGTCAACTCTTAACCTTAATTTTAAAATTTCAAACCCGTTTTTAACTTGACACAATTTCATAAATTCAACTCGAAAAAATTTCAAATAAAGTTTGAGTTATAAAATGGAAATTAGAAAAATTCAAAATATTTAGTAGTTAGTTTATCAGTTTTCAAGTTTGAGTCGAGTCCTTCAATTGTTCCTAATATATTATGTAAAAATATGAAGAAATATATATATATATATAATATATGGATATATAAAGTCATTTAAATTGAAATTAATATGTATTATAACATTATAAATAATTATAATTAAATTTGTACATCAACTCAAAAGCTCGACTCGAATTGAATTTTTTTAAATAAAGTTTGAATTGTAAATAGGACTCGTAAACTCGAGTAACTCAAAAATTTGTTAGTTGACACTAGATTCGACTCGTTCGAAAGCTCAGAACTAATTATGATTAGAATTTTATGTATTAAATTGGACTATAATATACTTTATTATTAGGTTTATAATGTCTATTAGGATTAGAGTTCTACATGATATCTACTTATTGTGTCTATAAATATAGAGTTAGGAGAAAACATTATATCCATAATTGGTAAAAAAGCTTTTTGAGCCAAAATTAGAGATTTAAACAATTTTTAGAGGTTTACAATTCAAATATGTTAATTTGAATGTTAGATAAACAAATGATTATAACAACATATTGATATAAGAGTCGTAAAGACTCTTCCGTCTTTCACAATTACAAAAAATTCTTTAAATAACCTAAATTCGAATAATTAATAAAATTTAAAAATAAATTTTAAATAAGAAATTAATTTAAATGTCTAAACATGGATGACGAAATTATCCAACCCAACTCGACTCAATGCACCCCATCCCGCCCCGTCCAAGTTTTTCCTTCTTAAATTTTGGGTTCGGGGCAGGTTCAGGATAAAAATTCTCCACATCGTCCCGATATATTTATATATTATGTTTTTTATATTAGATTTTATATTTTTATTATTTTTTGGGGGCAAGTCAAGTTTAGTCGGGGGCTTTGTTAAAATTTCGGTGTTGAGTTATGTTACATTTTTATTACGTCGGGGCTGAGCGGATATAAAATATATTAAGCTCGGGGCAGAGCGTGACGAGTCAGGGAGGAACTTTTAAATTTCCTGTCGAGGTCATGCGGCCAACAACTCGCCCTGACCACCCCTATTGCCATCCATACATCTAAATTTAATAATTAATAAAATTATATTGAAAATATAATTTAATAAATAAGAAATTAATATATACCTCTAAAGTTAATAATTAATAGAATTATATTAAAAAATAATTCCATAAATAAGAAATTAATATATACACCATTTAAATATGCTTAGTAATATTATATTAAAAAAATATTTTCATAATCTAATTAATATTGTTAACCAATAAATTATTTAAACACGTGTTGAATATAATCATGTCTTTATATGTCATTTTGTTTGTTTAAATAATTAAACAGCTATCAACTATCATTTAATTTTACCAAACATTTTTATACAATTAGCTAATACAATCTAATAGTCAAATCAACTAATGCAATCCGTTATAGACTAATGTAATTCGCTATCAGCTGTCCACTAATTGTCAAACATGACTTATGTATGCTTCGTATTATAGTTTTACAAACCGAAACTGGCCCAACTTTTAGTTGAACAGATATGGACCCGAATCAATTTTAACTCAAACCGAAAGCAACCTAAATAGAAAGCAATCTGAACTGAAAGTAACTTGAATTTAATTTACCCGAATCATATATGACATCGACCCAATTTTATTCGATAATTGAGTTTAAGTGAACGATAATTTATTTTTTTTACTATCTACTTTTAGCAATGTAATAACTAGTAAAATGATACGTCTTATTTTACTTTTGCATTATGGTACTAATTGACACTTTGATAATAGTTTGGTTGTTGAATATCATCTTTGATTACTTCACCACGTCGAGAATATAAAGAATGAATGAGTCAAAATTTAGGGTCAAATTTATATATTTTTAAAATAATAACAATTATGCTATACCTATTATGTCCTCTAACATTACTCCAAATGATATATCTCCGCCTACCAAATTCTTAAAAAATATTTCTTTGCTACCACCCTCGATCATATTCATAGCAAGTATTAGTTAGACGATACTCTAGAATATAAAATATTAAAGTTATTTAAAATAACCTTATTAAGATGTTATAACACTCTTGACAATATAAATATCAAGTCTGTCTGCCCCACTAGTTAAACCTATAAACTGACGAGTAAGATTATATTTTTGCATCCATCCTATCATATAATGTCAAGCTGGCAGCCAGTACTATAATGTTGTGTACTATATGTTGTATAATATAATGCAGCATCTGTTATATCTTATAAGGTCTAAATTTAACTAACCTTTCACAATATAATCACGAGAGGAAATCATCACATTTTTCAAGATGAGATTGATACGAGATCAACTTATAACGTCTCTCTTCATTTTATCGGTTAAAATCACTATTGACTACAATTCTTCATCAAGACTAAAGTTAATCGCCCAAAACACCGACAACAACCACCATTAGCATGGAATGGAAACCGATCGAAATATTGATCTCGGAACTAAGCGCGCAGCCGTGGAAAGATATGCTAATCACTTTCAGCCAAGACCCTAAACTTCAATTAGGGAAAGGCGAAAATCTGGCAGAAAAAAACTTCCTTGGTAAAATTCATGGATTGCGGCATGCGCATTTATTCAAAGAACTTGATAAATATATGCGTGAATGAAGATGTAGATTTGAACCCTGAAACCGTCTTGAAAGCTGCTGTTTTAGGTAGGAATAGACCGAGGGGCTGGAGGGGACGGTCGTCCCTCCAAAAAAATTTAAAATTCTTATACGCTTAAGAAATTTTTTAGAATTTTTTTTATGTATTTTCTATTAAAAATCTATTTTCGGCACCCTAGAAATTTTGATATATTTTTTATTCAAAACAGCTATTGAGTGTTTACGTATAGCATATATGTATATGAGCCATGCATTCATGTATATATGTGCTCATCATGGTGGGTTTTGGCAACATTTTCCTTTGTTTAATTGCTATAGCCATTAGTAAATATGAATTACGCTGACCATTCATTCCTATAGAGAAGAAAATCTAACCTGTGTTGATAATATACGTATATTTCAGACAAACATTCAGCTATGTTTTAGGCCAAGTAAAGTATGAAGCCACATTCATTTTACAACAAAAAACATGCCTATTCCGGGCTGACAGGGGCCTCGTTAATGACCCTAATAGGGGTAGGTGGGATCGAGTCCCACCATTCTTTCAACCGTCGATGTCGATCTCGATCTCCTTGGTTGTTTCCGATATACTTCCGTTCGATATACTTCCCTACGGGTGATGTCGTGACCATGGCATGAAGCAGAGCAGCAAGTATGATAGACTTGAAGGGAATTATTGCAAACAACAACGCCAGTCCGAGCATCGTGAGCATCACCGTATTTGCATGCTGAAACCGATACCATGCGTGTTAATACCGAGGGAGTATAAAATTATGAAGGATAATATACTAAAAATACTTTTAAGCAACCAAAGATTTCTCCAAAAGAACAAGAAATCCCACAGTTTTACCATATATCTAGCGGAGGAATGCATTTAATTTTGCTTAATCTTAAAGTTCTTAAACTAAAACAATATGTAATTACGTGAATACCTTGTGTGCCCTCGAAACCAGAACCGAATGCAGTTTCAGTATCGTCACATTTGCCTCCTTTATTATCTCACGAAGGGTAAAAAATCCGTGTTGCGCAGAAACTATATTCTCTCTCGTGCTCGCATTCTGGTCAGAGCCAGTGTATACAACTATCTCCTTTTGTTTGTCTTTAAACCCTTCTTGTCTTGCTCGTGTCATATTCGCTACCACCAGAAGCAAGCCAAAACATATCGCCTTGCCAATCCATTCCCTACAATAACAACATCATGCCTAGTTGCTTTACTATCCTTAGGATTTGAATTTGCATCAACATTTTGATTGTTTTTTACTTGTAGTAGGTGAAAAAAAGAAAGCATGATCGAAACCGACTTACATGTATACAAACATATCAAGATTTTGATCTTTTACTTGTTGTAGGTGAAAAAAAAGAAAGCAAGATCGAAACCGACTTACTTGTATACGAAAAGTGTAATTATGGTAAATGCCAGAAGAGTAGTTACTGGTCTTTCCCATGAAAAGATTTCTCGAAACCAAGGGAATACACTTCCAAGTGGCTTTAGTAGCTCCTACATATGCCAAAAGAATAACACCAATAAGTTCTTAAATATTACAAAAAGTTCCATTGCCTAATCGGAACAAGAAAAATTAAAAGGGGAGGACAGATAATTTGTTCAAACACTAGTTTAGTTTGGTTAAACCAAAACTATAGGATCCCGAATTATGATAGGATGTGCACCCTCTTGCTATGGTTCAGAGTGTGCATGTTCTGCTCACCAAGCAAACAGAATGATGGGCAGTAGAGACAGTAATTACCGTAAGAATCATAGCACTTTCACTGATCCCTTCCTCTTTTAGCCCCTCGACCGTGGCTATAGCTTCGGCAACTCCTCTTCCTTCCTTTCTCGCTTGATTAACGGCAGTTTCGAGTGAGGTCTCATCATCTTCGTCTTTGCCAACTGCAATAGTTTTACTCACCTCACTCACTCTTTTCGCTTCAAAACTTGATATGATCTGCTCTGGAAGGTTCAGTTTCCTCAATATCGAGCTTGCACTACATGGTTGTCCACTATCTACCTCCTTTAGACTCTGAGAAAGCTGTTCGAGTACATAGTCCCCTTTAGGTAACTCTTCATACAAAGCGAAAATCAAGAAATTTGTTGGATTTGGGGGACAAATTCTTAGCATTTCTCTTGCTGCATGAAGCCTTATTATGCTCAAAATGGTCCTTGCATGCATCTCCCACGCTTGTATGGGACATTCCACCTCAAAATCTGATAAAAAATTGTGCATTAGCAGAATCTCCTTCATAAGTGCCAGCCAATGGTCACGCCTTGTGGAGCTCGTAATCTCGGGAAATTCCAGCAGAACTGCAGGTCTAGAAAAATTCAAAAGCTAAACTCAGAAATAACAAGTTCTTCACATACAAGGTAAAGCATTACTTCGAAATTTCAGTACCATTTAGCTAGACCAAGCTTAAATGTTCAACACCGAAATGAGAGTCATGCCAATAATAAAGCAGTTAAAAAACATATATCAACTCTCCAGGCAAATTTTTTACTACAGCACAAAATATGGGGGGTGGGGGGGCTCATTGAATTATTTATTACCGGCAACTGATACATTGTTGACT
Organism: Hibiscus mutabilis; assembly: GCA_019671005.1. Taxonomy (NCBI): domain Eukaryota; kingdom Viridiplantae; phylum Streptophyta; class Magnoliopsida; order Malvales; family Malvaceae; genus Hibiscus; species Hibiscus mutabilis. Next base: position 38,471,959 of record CM033751.1, on the reverse strand, counting down.
TCAAATATAGTGGTCCAGGAGGATGAAAAGTTTTACATCCATATCTAACTAAGCAAAAAAAGGAAAAAAAATGTAATGTATGCCACAGTTAAGCAGAATGTTATGAAGTCCGACTTCTAATTAATAACATAAATTCATAATTGCAAATATTAGATAGGATTCTTTGCAAGTATAACTTACGAGTCAGGGGACTCGTAGATTATGGCTTTGTCGAAAAGTGGAGCACCCCATGGACCTGATGCAGCTGGTTTAACACTGTGATCAATTTTCCTCGAAAGATCAATCTTAAGTGCATCTCCATAGTTTATCACCCCAGAAGCCTCAAAGTAGAGAGCGTAATTAGTCAGTGTAAGCCTACCTAGAAAAGTACCCTTCATAGTGAGTAATTACAAGGTGGCAATCACTTAAATTGTCATAAGATAATATATCTATTTGATTGAAAAAGAAATAGAAAACTAACCCGGCCAACTTGTTCCTTCGATATGGCGAACTACTCTTTGTGAGCTAGCTGTTCCCTCGACATGCAATATAAATTCATCATCAGCCAACTCTACACCATTTGGTTTTGCTTGTTTCTGCAAATGCTTTATGCAACTGTTGACCAAAAGTTTTCAAACTACATACATTAAACACTTAATATAAACGAATAAAGTTAAATGTTGGATTCTACCACTGCCAGTAGTTTGTTATAATGTTTAACAGAGCTGTGATAATTAGTTTGTCTAAGCCTCACCGATAGAGCCCGTTTATTAATATAAAATCATTGATTTATGAAGATGAGATAACATTAAAACTAAATGAAGGCAAATCGAAAACCAAAGAGCCATCTACGACAATGATATAATCAAGGTAATCCTCCAATGGTAAGTCCTTAGAAAAGAAGCATTTTTTCTTGACTATCTATGACATGAAGTTAAAAGTTTTTTCACTCGTCAGTACTAACTATCTGATCGGTATTTCTTTCACGTAGAGTTTGGATTGCATACTTGTCAATTTCTTTTAGGAGCCTATCATATGCCGGGAAAAAGAGGTGATTTCCAGTTGGTGCGGTAAGAGTTTCGAATGTGAATCTTCGGTTAGTGATATCAGCAGCTAATGGAACTAATGAACTCAACCACAAAAAAGCATCTCCTTCAACAGTTGGATCATGATTAACCTATCAAAGAAGTGCAGAAATCATCTGTCAAAGAATGGAAAAACACCTGATAAACATATATTTATAAATAGTACCAGCAACAGTTTCTTCAATTAATTCTTTTATCGAATAAAATGCTCAAAAAAAGTTGGAAAGGCTAATGACAAATTAAAGCAATTCAATGATGAGAAGTAAATTTTCTTACCAGGAGTGGCATCTGGTCTGAATAGAAAAGAGGGATATCATCCTGCTCATTCGGCTCTTTTACTCGTATTTTTTTATCTTCTTTCCCCTTCCCATAGCTCTCCTGCTAACTCAACATAATTATATCAGAACTATGTATGTGGAGAAAGTTATCAACTGATAAATTCTGATGAACTTTAAGGCAAATATTACAAAGAACCATAACTTCAAAACAAATTTCTTCTAAAAAATGATTATTCAGGCAAAAGATTGCGACTCAAAATCGAAGAAAAATCCAATTTAGACTATGATTGAGAGGTTAATATATGCGCACTGTTTGAGGCTGTTCGTCCTCCGCTCTAGGTTTCTCCCAAGCAAGCATCATATCATAGGTTAACCGGCTATATGATCCATTGCTAATCTTTTCTTTTATATTTTGACACAAGTTAATCAGGGCCTTTGAGCTGCAAAATTCCACTAATTTCTTCGCATAATCGCCTGCTTCAGGTTCCCATTTAGCTTCAAATTCTTTCACCAAATGATCCACTGAAGAACCAAGTTCCCTGTGTAAATTTAGATTATTGAAAGCTCTTTAATTATGCTGTACATGTAACATGCTTGAATATTCAAATAAACATAGGAAGAAAGGGATGAACAACAAACACAATCACCGTGATAATCAGTGATAATCAGGGATGGACTGAAGGGTGCTCGCACTCTGAAAATTTTAAATTCTCATTCAGTTTAGGTATTTCCGATGGTTTAATTCCGCATTCTTAAAATTTTATAATTTTGTACCCTAAATTTCTAATATAACTTTCTAAAAATTCGCAACCCTAATATAAAATCTTGTGTCCGTCCTAGTGAAAATTGACTAGTAATATAATCAAACATCTAGCGGGGATAAATATAAGAGAAAATCAATTTCGTGTTCTTATCCTCCAAATATACGAAATGCATACATATATATAAACACATTTGTTCATACCCGGCATTCACTTTAGAATATAATAATCATTTAAACCCCGAAAAGAACCCATCACAAGGTAAGAAGAATCAATCAAAAAGATGAAACTAGCAGTGTGATAACACTATGGAAAAAAGTGTATGTAATATTGACATATATATTACTCTGCACTTCGTTGAAGAACATGGTTGGCAATAGAAGAAAGATGCTTCCTCTCCATCATCATCTTGTTCGACTTCTTGAATCTCTTGATCAATGAAGAAAGAAAACCTATGGCTTTTTGAATCTTCGATTTCAAAGGAAATGAACAAGGCAAAAGAACCGAAAGGGGTGGGTTCTCCTATGGCTGACATGTTGGGTTGGCCATGCAAACACCTGTTGTCCCCACGTGCCTACATCTCAGTTTTCTTAATTCTTTTTCTCTTCTTCCGTTCTTCTACATAGGGCTAACAATCGGCTAGAGAATAATTAAAAATCGTAGAGATTTGAACTGACGAATATAAAGAATAATTAAATTTTTTACTTATGAAAATGTGAATGGGTAAATTTTATCACCGAAGTTCAAATAGAGATAAGGAAAAGAATTAATTTATTCAAATTGAGAGGATAACCGAACCGTACCAATATAAATTACCGTGTGGTTCTCAAAAAATATTCACAGGTATCCTAATATTTTACAAAGTTAGATAGCCATAAAGGTAATTTATTCATTTTTCAACAAAAATCTAATCTTGCATAATTTGAGTATAGCCGGCTATTAGTTGTGAAATCTACCCAGAAACAGAGTATCATAGAGCAATATGTTTGAAAATTCTCCATATATTTTATAAGAATAATTAGAAAGTGGTCTATACATCGTTTTAATTGTGATTTAGTCTAATTTTATTCAGAAAAAAACGACGATCAATTTTGATATGCATTTTAAAAGATATGAATTTTTCAGCGTTGAAAATGTCATAAAGATCTGGTGTAGATTTCTTAGAAAAAAATTTTAGTTGTGACTTTGAAAAATTATCAAAAATTCTACAAGATCAATCAAGAAGTGGACCTTATATTTCTATAATCATACTAAAGTCTATATTTGTTTAAAACTAATGGTACTCGATTCGAGTTATATATTAGGAATTATTAATTTTTTAGTGAGAAAATGTCAGAAAAAAACATCATACTGTTTTCAAAAACGACAATGACAGTGACTTCATAAACTTGTCATATAAATCATACGAGTAAAATTAGAAGAGGTAATTTATATGCTTGAAAAGATATCGAATCTAGTTCCTTTTAGAACATACAGGTTATGATTTGAAACTGTAAATTATTAGTTACATATTTTTTTAAGGTTTACATGAAAAATAGGTGCCCAAAGTATGCATTTTTTTAACTTTAGGTGCCTAAAGTATTTTTTTTGTAAAAATAGGTGCCCAAAGTTTCAAAAGTTATAATTTTAGGTGTCTGACCGTTAATGGGTGATAAATTTTTTTAACCAATCAATGCTTGACACATGGCATATTTAATTTTTTAAATAAAATACCCAAAATTTGTTGTTTTTCAAAAAATCACGAAATTTTGAAAATTTTACAAAACAGCCCCCAAATCCCTAAAATTACCCAAACCCCAAATTGTCGCCGCTTCCGCCGTCAATCGTTGCCCCTAAGCACATTGGTTTGGTCGCCAGACCAAGGCGGTCATTTCCCCCAACACGCGTCACCGGAAACGTCGAATGGCGTGCAGCCGAACGTCGAGCGCGAAATCGATGTTCGGCTGGCACGTTGTTCACCGTTTCCAGCGACGCCGTGTTGGGGGAAATGACCGCCTTGGTCTGGCGACCAAATCGGTGTGCTTAGGGATGATGATCGGTGGTGATTTGGGGGTTTAGGTTTGGGTAATTTTAGGGATTTGAGGACTGTTTTGTAAAAATTATAAAATTTTGGGATTTTTTTGGAAAACTATTTTTTTAATTTTTTAATTTTGAAAAAGTAAATTAAATATGCCACGGGTCAAGCATTGATTGGTTAAAAAAATTAACACCCATTAACGGTCAGACACCTAAAATTATAGCTTTTGAAACTTTGGGAACATATTTTTACAAAAAAATACTTTAGGCACCTAAAGTTCAAAAAAGACATACTTTGGGCTCCTATTTTTCATTTAAGCCTTTTTTTAAAGATAGTGTTGGTTGCCATGTTTCAATAGTTAATATTTAGTCATGTTTTATAGTTTTGAAATGGTTTGTTTATTGTTGGCAAAACTAAAGTTATCATTTATGTTTGTAATTTTGAAGATTTAATGTTGAGTACTTGTTTTAATGTATTAAGATTTGTTTATTTTTTGGGATGAGGAGTAACCGAAATAGGTATGAGGGCAAAAAAATCCCTAAAAAATTTAATGGAGATTCCCCAGAACCGTACCCCCAAGTGTTGGGGACAAAGTGGGGAATCGAAAACCGTCCCCGACCCGTTGCCACCCCTACTTCTATTTCATATATCAAAATTTCATTACTAAATTTTAAACTTAAGAAGATTGCAAGAGATCTTGTCCAACAAATATGGGAAGACAAGTGATGTGCAATGAATTCTGATTATGGACTCATGGCGAATTTTTGTTAGGCTCCGAGCATATTTGGTCCAGGATGTCTTCTTAAGAACTGGCCATCTTTTAGTTACCTTTTCAACACATCTTGAAACGCCTCAATCAAACACTGGGAGCTCAAGATATGTCTATTTTACTGAAGACAGCTCTTGTAGAAAACTGGATACGAGTCCAATACGAGAATTTGATTTTATTACAAATTTTCAATTAATTTATTGATTATTCGTAATCAAAGTCAAATTTAGTTTTTTTTCCTATTTGTCGTAATTAATTTAGGACCATTTTTTTGTAAGGAAAGTTGTTTGATGCCCAAGTAAAGACATTATTATCTTTTCAAAAAAAAGATTTACCATTAATGTGTAAATTAATTTAGGGTTTTAGGGTTTCTTGAAGCCTATTCATAGGCTTCATTCTTGTGTAATTCACACACCACACCACACAACACATGCACACACTTCATTGAAGAGCAATACAAGCATTATAGTCAATTTTTGAGGTATTTTTCATACTAAAACTCTGTGTTTTTTTTATATTTTCATGTTATTTCGATTCGAATTGATAGAAAAAAGGGTGTGGGTTCTCACCGAATCAAGCTCACGGAGGAGCTGCCGTCACCACCAGAGCCAAGAGTAGAAATGGGAACGCACGCTGCCGGCGAGCAGCATCCACACACGGCGGCAGGTATGGCTGTGCAGGGCGGTCCACGGCTAGACCTGTACTCTATCTCTGGTAAAATTGCGCTATGACCCCCACTGTTTGCATTTCTTCACTTTAGTTTTTTATTTAAATTTTAGTCCTTTAATTTTTATTTGCTTCAATTTAATCCTTGTGTTTTTTAATTCATATTGTTTTAAAAAATCTAATTGGTAATTATGTCACCTAATTAAGTTTAACTTTTGGTTAACATAAATTATATAATAATATATTTTCCATAAAAATGACAAAAAGAAAACTTTTAAGTAAATTAACTATAAAATATACTCTTAGGCTAGTTCCCCTTGTAATTTAATAATTAATAAGCTTAAATTAATAATTAATAAGCTTTAGATGACTTAATTAAACTTTTTGCCTTCTAGGTTAGTTTCCAAATAATATAGTTTAACTATTAATGCCTTAGGTTTAGGTTCCTTAAATAAATTATCTTCTAATAACTCACTTGGTAAATTTTTAGAGAACTAAATAAATATTCCCCTTAATTGCAAGTAATTAAATAAGATCTTTTTTAGGTAATCTTTTAGAGAAGTAAATAATTTTCCTTTAGTTATAAGCAGTTAAATAAAGCATTTTTAGGATTAGTTTCTCTAAACACATGCTTTTAAGAAAGTAATAATTACTTTTTGAACATTAAATCACCCATGAGAATTAATAAGTACATAAAATGCCATTTAAAAAAGATTTTTCTCGCATCCCGGAAAAACCAAATATTTTCTCAAGTAGGGTTAATTTGACTTTCCCCTAGTAGTTGGGGAATGGTTAAAACTCCTATGCGAGACTATATTTTCAGATTTTAGGATTAATGCCTTAATCTCATAGCGTTTAAAGTCGACATGGGTTTCCTCAGTCCGAGCAAATTCGGTCACTTTTAGACCTTTGTGGATTTTTGCATTAATATTTGCACGCATTCATCCGGGCTACAAAAGAAAATATTAGTGATCAAGTAAGCGTCGTTCTTCGGCGTTGTGGGGGTGCTAATCCTTCCCCACACAATCGTGCCCCCAAACCCTTGAAATTCCGTAATCTCTAGTTTGTTCTTAGGTTTTCGGCCCGCCTAATATAATAAAAGGGATCGGTGGCGACTCCATTATCACAGATTCAATAAAAGATTTATAATAGAGAAAGATTTTAAAACACTTGTTTATAAATGATAAATAATACTATTAAAAATGTGAGGGTCAAGACTTCCAAGCCGAAGGTATAAATGGAGCAATTAAAGTTCTATCGAAGTAAAGGACTACACAAGATCCAAGATTATTTAGATCGAGTTAAGTTTTCCAATGAGAAGGAAAAACCCGAGAGTAGCGAGGCTAAGACTTGGTTCGGTGCTACTCAATTCTAAGGTGAGCGGTTGAAAGTATAAAGGGTTGATGTGTATGGACATTAATTTTGCAGGACGATCGAGGAGTGCTCTAGTGGACACCAGGACAACTAATCTATTCATGTCCAAAAATACTACCGATAAACTTAGTCATAAGATTGAAGAGTAAATCAGAAAGATCAAAACTGTTAAGGCCATGAAAGTTCCAATTATTGACATGAAAAATGGATCTGTAGATTGGTGAATGGAAGGGTAAGGAAGAATTCAAGGTAATCCATTTTGATGGTTTTGGTTTTGTTATTGGACTGCGTTTCCTTGATCATGTAGATGCTCTAATCATTCTTTGTGCCAATGTTGTTTACATTTTATATCATAAACAACAATACATTATGCCAGTGTATCGAGACAATGAGAAAGTGACCAAAACGTTAACTACCATTCAACTTGTCAAAGATGTTCCTATGAAGAGATACATTGCTTTGGAGGCTACAATTGGAGAAACCGCATTATAAGGGAAAGAGGTGCCCAAGCCTCTTAGTGACATGAAGCATGTTGAACAACCATATTTGGGTAAGGTATATGGTGCATTGAACTTCAACAGAGGAGAATGATCAATGTGTAATAGGGCATCAAATTTCGTGGAGAAAGAAGGATTGATGTAACTAAGAGTAAATACGATCAAGAGTAAACTGAGAAAAGTACATTTCAAACATATTTTTAGTATTTTTTTAGTTTGATTTGACGTCTTTGTTGGGTGTAGGGTGCAGAAGACCTAACTCATCAGGTAGTGGAATGTGTGAAGACTTGGTGAGGACACAAAAGACCTTTTAAAGTTCTAAGAGTTCACTCAGTGTTCAATGTGGTGGTGTCCAAACTTTTGCTCGAGGATCGAGGGGGTTTAAGCCGAGGTAAATCACTATTAATAAGAGTGGGATCTTACGACCAAGATGTACGAAATGATGTAGAAGATGATGTTATATGGAAGCATTGACCAAACGAGCAGTCCATATAGGGGGACAACCTAACACGATTGCAAGTTAAAGGGCAAGCTGAGGTATTGAGAGAGTTCCAAGATCACTTAACCCAAGTTGATTCTGGTGATGCAATAAAGCCGTCACTGCATTGGTGGGGAAAATGTTATGGACCGCGAGTTAAGGTTCGAGAATGTTAAATTAGGGGAAAAGCTAAAAACTCTTTTTATTTGAAAAATAGAACACATGAGAAATTATTTAGGGAATTGGTCAATTTCTACGATAAAAATGAGAGTCTACGGCGGGTGTGGAAGACATCCATGGATGGGGTTAGGAGTCGTCGGTAATTGTCGGTGACTTTAGAACCATTTTTTTGTATTTAGGAATAAAATGTAAAAATGTAATACCCCAATTTTTGCTTAGTGACTAAAATGCAAAGAATTAAAAGTTAGTGGTTTTAGTTCAGTGACTAAAACGCAAAATTTTAAAGTTTGTGGCTAAAGTGAAAAGTTGGGAAAAGTTTAGGGACCAACATGGTAATTTTCTCAATAAAAATTTTTATGGCAAAAATGAATAGTTTATCCCGGTATAAGAATTTTGGTGAGAATCGGATTTTTGGTGCGGGAATTGTGTGAAAAGCTATAAAGGGAATAAGTTTCGAAAATTTATTCGAATGATTATTCTAACTCAGAAAATTATGAAAATTTTATGGAAGCCTTAGAAAGACTTGAAGAATATGATAGTATAGTTTTTTATTTGGTTTAAATTCGATTCTATGCAATTTTTGGTGAAAAAGGTGAAAATGGCATTTTTGAAGATAAGTTGGTTCATTAAGGGTAAAAAGGTCATTTACCCTTACTTTTTGATTATTATTGATTATTTTGGATAAGAAAAGACTTGTGATGGCATGGGATTGGTTATAAATCAAGGGTGTAATGGTCTTTTGAATATTAAAGATTTATAATTATTAAATTTGGTGTATAATATGCCATTTGGCATAATTAAAGAATAAAAGTTGAACAAAAACTTCTTCTTCAACCTACAAGGCTGCTGAAAATACCAAGCTCAAAGAGGTAAGGTTTTCAATTCAATTTTTTAAGCTTCCATGGTTGGTTTTAGGCTTGAGACATGAGATACAAATTTAATCTCCATGAAATTCTCTATCTTTTGGTATAATTTTTTGTTAAGTTTCCATGTCTCTGAGATGTAGTTTGGTGAATTGGTGGATGAAGAGCATGATGGAAACTTGAGTTTTAGAGGTTGTTCTTGTTGATTATGATGTTGTGATGTTGTTTCTATGGTTCAAATGTTGAAAAAATCCTATAGAAAAAGCCTAGGTGACCATTCGGTTATGATGAAGAATAAGGGGAAATTCTTGAAAAAATTGTTTTAATGATGGAAATGTTGAGAATGATGTTATAAAAGTTTGATTTTGTTGTTAGAATAAAGAAATACTCATGTTCTTGAAATATGGAAATTTAGGGTTTATGTCAAGTTTGGAATTTAGGAACATGATTGAAGGAATAATGGTTTATTAGGATGATATAAGTTGTTTGGAATGAAAATCCCTAATTATTTTGCATTAGGGACCAAATTGTAAATTTTGGAAAGTTTTTGGAAAATTAAGTTAAGTGATTTGAAGGTTGATTTTGAAATTTATTCTAACTTTGGGACTATTTTTGGATTTTTTGAAAATTCAAGGACCATTATGTTAATTTTTAAAGTTTGGGTCCTAAAGTTTGAATGATGAGAATTGTAAGGATTTGGCTTGAAAATGATGCTTGGAGGCTTAAAAGTGTCCTTAGGGACTAAAATGTAAATTTTGGGAAAAGTTGGAAACTTAAAGAATAGTTTAAGAAATATTGGTTCGAATATGAAAATTTTATTGGATCATTTTTTGTAAATAATGGATAATTATTCATTTACTTTCCATTATTTTATATAGATTGAGTATGTCCTAACATATGCTTTGAAATGGTATATGTTATTTTCATCTAGATACCGATAAAGATCAAGGTCGTACTAATAGACCGAGAAAAGAAAAAGTTCGAGATTAATTGAATAGTAAAAAGGGACATTACAAGGCAAAGGTGAGTGCATATATGTTTTTAGCATGGTACTTTATTTTAATGATTTACATATTATGACAGTATACGATGAATATTATAAAGCATATTGGGGTATGAACTGCTCCAATATAAAATGTTTTACGTGATGTATGTATGGATATTGTGTTATTTGCCCTTAATTGCAGGAAATGTTTTTAAGGTTGCCCTTGATAATGTAAAAATATATTATTCGATTATGGATTAGGTGATTTAAAGGCATCACCAATCATATAAGTTGGTTAGTTGGTTTAAAGGCACCATCAACCGTATAAGTTGGCTAGTTGGTTTAAAGGCACCATCAACCGTATAAGTTGGTTTAAAGGCACCATCAACCATATGAGGCATTCTACGAGTTAATGACACTTGAAGAGTATTATAAGGTTATTGACACTTCAATGTGTATCATAAAGTTATCGGCACTTTAAAGTGTCATATATGTTATAGGCACTTTATTGTGTCTGCAAGCAATAAAGAATAATACTTTTAAAGTACTTAATATTTACCTTGGGCTATACTCTGGTATTACGAAATATGTATTTTTTATTTATAAATATCAAAATTTTGGAAAGTATTATGCATTATAAAGATTTTATATATGTTACTTATTTATGCCTCACTAAGTTATACTTAGCGTGTATTTCTGTAATACGCGTAGGTAAACATGAGTAGGATTGGACGGAGCTGTTGCATCAAATCTTTTGTGAAGACATAAAGTTGACAGGTTATTTTCAGTACTTATGACATCCTGATTTTATATGTGAATAGTGGCATGTACGAAATAACTTGTTTAATTTGTTAAAAGATAAACCGGCCTGCCTTGTAATGATTTCGTTTATGTATAATGAATAGTATGTGATATGTATAACTTATGCGTTTATATGTTAGAACTTAGTTTTAATGTTATTGATATCTATCAGATAATTGAAAATTTGAAATAGCCATGATTCTTAAGGTAAAATAATTTTTAATTTACTGTGACATTTCCGACTCGTGTTCGGTGTACGAATACGGGAAGGGGGTGTTACATTTATTGGTATCAGAGCTATAGGTTTAGCCAGTTCTAGATTGATTTGAACTTAAAGAAAGTGTTTTAAAGAGTACATGCCACTAGGACGTCGTAATTACTTGGAAATGATACTTGTTTGATTGATGTAATTGCTTATTAGTTTGAGTGAATGTTATGAGTACAGATGTCGGAGGGAGTAGGATCCCAACATGCTGCTCGACAAATGGGGACTGAAAATGCCCCAAAAGTCGGAGAGAAGGTACAACAGCCTGCGCAGCAGGAGATGCCAGTACAAGATCGTGGCACTTTTTTACAGGCTTTGGATGCCATAATAAATAGACCTCCTCGGATTTCTATACCTAAAGAGTTAAAGAAGCTGCAAGCTCCCGATTTTAAGGGTGACAGTGATGGAGACCTAATGTTCGGTGATTTCTGGCTGAATGATATACAAACCATATTGACTCGGATTAACTGTGATGACCGAGGAAAGTTGGAAGGTGTGGCTTCTTTATTGAGGGAACAAGCTTTGTCTGGTGGAATAACATCACTGCTCGTGTTCATGAAGAGGTGAACTGGCAGTTTTTCCTCTATGAGTTTAGGAGGAAATATATTGAGATGCCTTCATTCGAGAAATAAGGCAGCGGTTCCTAGACCTTAAGCAAGGAAATCGCCCAGTGTATGAATATGAATGTGAGTTTAATAAATTGAGTAGGTTTGCTTCTAAATTGCTACCGGACGAAAGAGCTATCACTGATAGTTTTATAAGTGGTCTAGATGTCAGATATCAAGAAGTGCTGGTGGCTATTATTCTCAGGAATTTTCAAGAACCAGTTAATAGAGCTAAAGCAATGGAGATTGTCCTAGAGAAGGCTGAAAGAGAATCCTAGGGTCAAAAAAGAAGTACTGAGATATCTTTTACTTCGCAATCATCAAATGAGGTAAAGGATATTAACAACAAGAAAGATTTGAATTTTCAGCACCCCAAGAACAAGCAAAACAAGCTAAAAAAATTCAAAAATACTTCGACAACAACAAAGAATTCTAGAAATAAACAAGGTCTTCCCTGATGTGAGAATTGTAACCGGAAACATTTTGGGGAGTGTCGAAAGATCACAGGAGTATGTTTCTGCTGTGGCGAGATTGGACATTTTAAACGTGACTGCCCAAATCAAGGTGATAGATCGGTTCAAGTATAAAGATATGTTGGTTTGCAAGGAGGCAGAAGTCGAGGATATGTAGGATCGTCCAGAACGAGTTCTCGAAAAGAGACTGAAGCTGCTGCAGAACGAAATGATCGAGCTTCAGCTAGAGTTTATCATATTCGAACATATGATAATAAAGATGATAGAGAAGAACCCGATATTGTTACAGGTACATTCTAAAAATTCGAGGATGAATTTTCTTAAGGGAGGGAGAATCGTAATACCCCAATTTTTGCTTAGTGACTAAAATGCAAAGAATTAAAAGTTAGTGGTTTTAGTTCAGTTACTAAAATGTAAAATTTTAAAGTTTGTGGCTAAAGTGAAAAGTTGGGAAAAGTTTAGGGACCAGCATGGTAATTTTCCCAATAAAAATTTTTATGGAAAGAAATGAATAGTTTATCCCGGTATAAGAATTTTTGTGGGAATCAGTTTTTTGGTACGGAATTGTGTGAAAAGCTATAAAGGGAATAAGTTTCGAAAATGTATTCGAATGATTATTCGAACTTAGAAAATTATGAAAATTTTATGGAAGCCTTAGAAAGACTTGAAGAATATGATACTATAGTTTTTGAATCGTTTTTATTTGATTTAAATTCGATTCTATGCAATTTTTTGCGTAAAAGGTGAAAATGGCATTTTTGAAGATAAGTTGGTCCATTAAGAGTAAAAAGGTCATTTCACCCTTACTTTTTGATTATTATTAATTATTTTGGATAAGAAAAGACATGTGATGGCATAAGATTGGTTATAACTCAAGGGTGTAATGGTCTTTTGACTATTAAAGATTTATAATTATTAAATTTGGTGTATAATATGCCATTTGGCATAATTAAAGAATAAAAGTTGAACAAAAACTTCTTCTTCAACCTACAAGGCTGCTGAAAATACCAAGCTCAAAGGGGTAAGGTTTTCAATTCAATTTTTTTAAGCTTCCATGGTTGGTTTTAGGCTTGAGACATGAGATAGAAATTTAATCTCCATGAAATTCTCTATCTTTTGGTATAATTTTTGTTAAGTTTCCATGTCTCTAAGATGTAGTTTGGTGAATTGGTGGATGAAGAGCATGATGGAAACTTGAGTTTTAAAGGTTGTTCTTGTTGATTATGATGTTGTGATGTTGTTTCTATGGTTCAAATGTTGAAAAATCCTATAGAAAAAGCCTACGTGACCATTCGGTTATGATGAAGAATAATAGGAAATTCTTGTAAAATTTATTTTAATGATGGAAATGATGAGAATGATGTTATACAAGTTTTATTTTGTTGTTAGAATGAAGAAATATTCATGTTCTTGAAAGATGGAAATTTAGGGTTTATGTCAAGTTTGGAATTTAGGGACATGATTGAAGGAATAATGGTTTATTAGGATGATATAAGTTGTTTGGAATGAAAATCCCTAATTATTTTGCATTAGGGGGACCAAATTGTAAAATTTGGAAAGTTTAGGGACTTGATAGTTGAGCTTGTTTTTGAAGTATATTGGGTTGAAAAATTAAGTTAAGTGATTTGAAGGTTGATTTTGAAATTTATTCTAACTTTGGGACTATTTTTGGAATTTTCAAAAATTCAAGGACCATTATGTTAATTTTTAAAGTTTGGGTCCTAAGTGTGAATGATGAGAATTGTAAGGATTTGGCTTGAAAATGATGCTTGGAGGCTTAAAAGTGTCCTTAGGGACTAAAATGTAAATTTTGGGAAAAGTTGGAATTTTAAAGAATAGTTTAAGAAATATTGGTTCGAATATGAAAATTTTATCGGATTAATTTTTGTAAATAATGGATAATTATTCATTTACTTTCCATTATTTTATATAGATTGAGTATGTTCTAACATATGCTTTGAAATGGTACATGTTATTTTCATCTAGATACCGATAAAGATCAAGGTCGTACTAATAGACCGAGAAAAGAAAAAGTTCGAGACTAATGAAATAGTAAAAAGGAACATTGCAAGGCAAAGGTGAGTGTATATATGTTTTTAGCATGGTACTTTATTTTAATGATTTACAGATTATGGCAGTATACCATGAATATTATAAAGCATATTAGGGTATGAACTGCTCTAATATAAAATGTTTTACGTGATGTATGTATGGATATTGTGTTATTTGCCCTTAATTGCAGGAAATGTTTTTAAGGTTGCCCTTGATAATGTAAAAATATATTATTCGATTATGGATTAGGTGATTTAAAGGCATCACCAATCATATTAGTTGGTTAGTTGGTTTAAAGGCACTATCAACCGTATAAGTTGGTTAGTTGGTTTAAAGGCAACATCAACCGTATAAGTTAGTTAGTTGGTTTAAATGCACCATCAACCGTATAAGTTGGTTAGTTGGTTTAAAGGCACCATCAACCATATAAGACATTCTACGAGTTAATGACACTTGAAGAGTATTATAAGGTTATTGACACTTCAATGTGTATCATAAAGTTATCGGCACTTTAAAGTGTCATATATGTTATAGGCACTTTATTGTGTCTGCAAGCAATAAAGAATAATACTTTTAAAGTACTTAATATTTACCTTTGGCTATATTCTGGTATTACGAAGTATGTATTTTTTTACTTATAAATATCAGATTTTTGGAAAGTATCATGCATTATAAAGATTTTATATATGTTACTTATTTATCCTCACTAAGTTATACTTAGCGTGTATTTCTGTAATATGCGTAGGTAAACATGAGTAGGATTGGACGGAGCTGTTGCATCAAATCTTTTGTGAAGACATAAAGTTGACAGGTTATTTTCAGTACTTATGACATCATGATTTTATATGTGAATAGTGGCATGTACGAAATAACCTGTTTAATTTGTTAAAAGATAAACCGGCCTGCCCTGTAATGATTTCTTTTATGTATAATGAATAGTATGTGATATGTATAACTTATGTATTTATATGTTAGAACTTAGTTTTAATGTTATTGTTATCCATCAGATAATTGAAATTTTAAAATAGCCCTGATTCTTAAGGTAAAATAAATTTTAATTTACTGTGACATTTCCGACTCATGTTCGGTGTACGAATACGAGAAGGGGTGTTACAAAAAAATAAAGTTAGAGGGCAAAAAAGTGAAATTTTCAAAAATTCTCCTTTCAAGTGAGTACAAACTGTTAAAGGTGAATCTGAAATGGCAGATTTCGAAATTTGTTCCCTATAAATAATTTCATTTCAATTTGTTTCCTATCAGTGTAAATTCCTTTTCAATTATGTCCCTATAAATTTGTTAGATGGACATAGACCAAAATAAAAAAAATCATAATGTAGTGAAATTATACGTATCGAATCATTATGACTAATGATATATATGTGTGAAGAAAAATTGATTTTTTAAGCCTGCCAAGTTCATAAAAGATTGAAGTCAAAGAGTTAAAAGTTCCTATCAAAACTGAAAAAAATCTAAAATCGAAGGCCAAAACTATGTTTTTGAGATGAAGATGGCGACAAGGCGACTGTGTCCCCTTGTTAGCTTATAGATCTCGAAAAATTATGTGGATTAAAAAATCAACTCAATCGAAAACTCAAGCACAATGTTATGTCGTTTCAAAGTTTTGGAGTCAACATAAAGTTAAAAAATCAACTTTTCAAAAAATTTGACTTTTGGCCCTCTAACTTTATGTTTTTACATTTTAGTCCCAAATACAAAAAAATCAAACTAGACCCAAAGTCACCGGCAGCCAACCCATGGATGTTGTCCACAGCTAGTGGCGACTCCCTTTTTCACTATAGAAAATGACCAATTCCTTAAACAATTTCTCTCATGGACTATTTTTCAAATAAAAAAAGGTCTTAACATTTTCCCTAATTTAACAGCCTAATACATATGCACACATAGTTGCTCAATAAGTTCTTTTTCATGTGTTGAGCTTTTCTAGACCACCTAGACTTGGCCTGATCCTTGGAAAATGCTAGAAGGCCTATCACATTGGAATTGATAAAAAAGTGAATGACATCTTACCGAGGAATATTCTAAAGGACAAGTATATTCACCAAAGTGAACATGTGAACTCAACACTAAGAAAAGTAATAAGGAGGTGATATAGTTTCCTTAGTTAGTATTTAATACACGAGCTTTCATGTTAGACTTTGATGTAAATGATCTTAGCCATTTATTGACTCAACCATAAATAGAGACATTCTCCATCTCATTTC
This sequence comes from Hibiscus mutabilis, assembly GCA_019671005.1. Taxonomy (NCBI): domain Eukaryota; kingdom Viridiplantae; phylum Streptophyta; class Magnoliopsida; order Malvales; family Malvaceae; genus Hibiscus; species Hibiscus mutabilis. The sequence goes on along the minus strand of CM033751.1, from coordinate 38,455,609 downwards.
TATAATCCATTATCCGAGTAATAGAAGCATTTACTCTAAACACTTTCTCTGTGTTCTTCATTGCTTTTCTTTTTGTTTGCTTTGCTCATAAAAGTCTTTGTAGTTTTTACTAACTTTGAGGAGTTTAATCCTTTCGATTGTGTTTTCAGACTGACTCGGACGTTTGTCTTGACTTATATCGTCTAAAGTCTTGTAGTTTGCTAAGTTGAAATTTTAGTCCCATAACGCTAAATAAACGCATCTTATGCAAATTAGATAGACACGAACGAAGTTTAACCGAGGACTCTTCGTGCAAAATGTATGGAGCTTGTCAAGAACAAGTCTTCATAGTTCTACTGATAAGGCTGCTGGTGACTTCGATTGGGGACTCTTGTTTGGAGTTCTATTATGGAGCATTTAGAAGGATTGTAATCCCTTTGGTTTTCAAGGCACAATCAATCGCATCATAGGTTGGATACAGAGTATAATGCATGCCACAAGGATATCTACAAAGTCATGTTGACGCTCATAACGAAGTAAAAAACCATTATTTGAACTTAATGAAACAGAATATTCTATTAACCGGTAAATCAGATAACTGATTTAATATGCACGGTTTAATATTGAGAAAAACTTTAATACACAGTATGTGTAAACTTTAGTTTATATAGATTTTTTTATTTTAGGGGTTAGGGTTTAGTTTGGGGGTTTGGATTGCAGGGTTTAGAATTTAAGGATAGTGTTTAGAATTTAGGGTTTGGAGTTTAGTTTTTTAGGGTTTATGTTTAATTTTGATTTATAATATAAATAGGCAAGCTTGTGTAAAATTTATTTTACACAGCCTGTGTATCAAATTTAAACCCTTTAATATTTAGAATTGAATGATCTAAATTTATCATTTAATCAAAATATTTTATTTCCGATTAACCAAATCCGATTTTACACACTCTTAATTCCATTATGTCCGTCCCGGAAATGCATTTATACATTAAATTTAAACTGATAATAATCATAAATATATTATTTATAATTATATCGATGTTAATATCATTAAATTTAAAAGTAAAATATTGAATAAGTGAATATTTTTAATGAAATTTAATTTAATTAAAATTTTAATTAAGAGAGGGGGGGGGGTCACCCAACGAAAGCGAGGGCATAATATTAGTTCTTCCTCATTTTTATGCTTTAAAAGTTGAACAAAGGCAAAGTGGAGATCCACAACATACACGCAATAAGGACAGTAAAGTAATTTACCCAGTAGACGAAAATGTATAAATAGCAACCCCAGACCTTCATATTTTTTGCCATTGCAATAAAAAAACTATAACACAAGGCAAAATGTCCGGAATAGTGGATAAGCTGAAGGACATGATGGGAGGGGATAGCGATGACGAAAAGAAAGGAGAAAAGAAGGGCCACGAAAACAAGCATCACAAAGAAGAAGGGATGCTCGATAAGATCAAGGATAAGATTTCTGGCCACGACGACGACGACAAGCATCACAAAAAAGACAGACGACAAGCACCACAAGAAAGACAAAGATGACAAACACCACAAAGATGAAGAAATGCTCGACAAGATCAAGGATAAAATTACTGGCTATGACGATGATGACAAACATCACAAAAAAAACAAGGACGACAAGCACCACAGAAAGAGCGACGATAACAGTGACAAAGAAAAAAAAAAAAAGAAGAAGTATGAAGATGGCCACAAAAGCGACAGTAATAGCGATAGTGATTAAATTTTCGTCGTTATCAATTAACGGCATGCATTGTCTTTGTTACTCCATCGCACCTCGCTTGTTTACAGCCGGGAGGTGTGGATGAAAATATATTGATAAATATGACAATAAGGCATCTTTTATTAAAAATGTTATCACGTGTGAAAAACATGTGAATTCTATAGTTAATTTATTTGTTTTTAAATACATTAGTTTTTTACATTAATTATGTTAAACGTGGAATACGCGTTTATATTTTTTTTTGCTATTTAATAAAATATTTTACCTTAAATAGTGTGAGTAACATTATTAGAGATAGAGGGGGGCTCCCACGGGACATGAACGCCTAAATTGGTAAATTTTCTCATAAACTCCTTTAAATATTATAAAATTATAAGTTAATATGTGGTAAAATTTCATTTGACCTCTTAAGGTGATGTAATTGTAATTTAGTCATTCTAAAATTGTAAAGTTGTAAGTCAATACAATTAGGGGTGAGCGTTTGATCGAGTCGAGTCAAAAATTTTGAGTTATTCGAGTTGACGCGTCATATTTTACAGCTCAAACTTTATTTGAATTTTTTTCGATTCGAGTCGAGTTTAAGAAATTCAATTCGAGTCGAATCGAATCTAGTCGAGTTTTCGAGTTCCTATAAAAAATTAATTGTAATTATTTATCATGTTATAGTACGGTTTGATTCCAATTTAAATCACTTTTTCTAATCATATAATATATACATATATATATTTATTCATATTTTTTCATATGTTGCAATATTTCTTCATTTTTTTATATATTGATATATATAATAATAAAAAATTGAGGAACTCGTCTCAAACTTAAAAATAAATCCATTAATTACTAAATATTTCGAGTTATTCGATTTTCTATTTTACAACTCAAACTTTATTTGAAATTTTTTCGAGTTGAGTCGAGTTTATAAAATTTCGAGTCGAGTCAAAATGAGTCGAGTGTTTTTGCCTTGAGTCGAGTCATTTGGTTTTTTCGAGTCGAGTCGAGTTTTGCTCACCCCTAAATACAATGACATAATTACATTTGACTCCTATAATAATTTACAATTCTTTTTCGGCCCCAAAGAATTTATAGCTTCGGTCATGATTAAAGATTATTAGATCATATAATATATTTTAAAAAGAAAAGAATTTAAATCATAATTAAAGTAATTATCATTGTCAAAAAAATAATTAAAGTAACTATACAATATTGAAAAAAGTATATCAGTATGTTGTTTTTGTTCAAATATTAATTAGGTTTAGAAGACATACTTTCTATTTTTCAATTTTTATTGTTTCAATTTTGTAAAATTAATGTAAATAATGAGAAATTATATCATACGCCAGCTCGTTACGTCATTTATGGTTCCAACCAATAAAAATTATCAATTTTTTTTAATTTTTTCCATGTCAGCTTTTTACCAAGTGAATTATTTTTAATTTAATTTAAAATAAATATGAGTGAATATTCATTTAGTAAAGAGATGACATGAAATTTTTAAAAAAAAATTGATATTTTTATTGATTGGGGCCATAGATAACGTGACGAGCCGAACCTATAATATAATTTCTCGTAAATAATAGACTAAATTTTCCAATAAGGGTCTAACCTTTTAGGGAATGCTCACATAAAAGTCTGACCTTTCAAAATGGTTAAATAAGGTTATAATATTTTTAAATATACCCAAATAAGAATTTAATCTTTCAAAATATCACATAACTTTAGTTTTAATTTACTTTTCTAATCAAATGACTTTTTTTTTAGTATTACTAATCAAATATAACACATCATCATTCGTAATAAATTTAGCCTTATCGCTTTGGCTTTAATTATTTTTTAATCGTTGGACGAGGATAAAATGTTAATGATAGTAACGTGAATGTCCATTTGACAATTCATATGTGCTTCAGAAAAAATCAAAAATACATAAAATTATTTAAGATCAAGAAAAACTTATGTATTTTTTAAAAAAATATATCAAACACATCAATAATTAATTTATATGATCTGTCAAGTCAATGTCGCTATAATTTAGTGCTCCAATCGGTCTTTTCTTCAAAAAAAAAAAGTAATTTGACTAAAATTTGAAGATTGAAGACCAAAGTAACAAAAGGGGTGAAAATTATTAGACTCATCTCATTGAAATTTAGTGGTTAAATTGAATTGTTAAGTTTTTTGATGGATGAGATATGATTAAAAAATTTTAACAACTCTCTCATTGAGCCAAAAAGAAGAAATATTAGATCCTCATCTTCTAGAAATCGTCATTAAATATTTCAAAATTTTTAAAATTTTTAATTAAACTCACAAATTTATTTTTGCAAAGTCTCACTATTTAATTTTTATTTTACGTATTTTATATTCGTCTATATTCAAAAACTTGTGAATGTACATTCAAATATGTATATTTAAAAATGCTGTTTTCCTTGCTTCATCACAGTTTACATGATTTCGGGAAATAGATAAACTATACTAATAGTCATTAAATTTTATGAGCGATTTCATTTTGGTCAAAGAAATCAAAAATTTTAATTATAGTAACTATACTTTTAATTCACTTCTATTATGGTCATTGTCATTAACTTTCGCTAAAAAATGTTAATATGGCATATTAAAGTCTTTTTCCCCAAAAGAAAACTCCAATTTTAAATTTACATATGTCGCCAAGACCAAATTTTTAATTAACGGAACAATCATCGTTGTAACGACCCAAATTTTGAGTTAGTAATTCAGATATTAGATCTAAGTATGGGCATCTTGATGTTAAGGATTTAATTTTAAAATTTTAGATTTTGAAAGCTCAATTAAAAGAAAATGAGGACTGAAGTAAATAAAGATTAAAATTTTGTATCTAAGTGAAAATAAGGAGAGAAGTAAAATCTTTATAATAGAATTAAAACTAAGTCACACAACTTTTTTTTCTTCATTTACTGTTTTTCTTCGTCATTTATTGAGACTGTCTTTTTGTTGGAAGCAGGGCGGCCAAGCAACAATGATGAATGAGAACTAAAAATATCATTTGAAACTAAAAAATAAAACTTTTGATATGTCATTGTTAATTATCAAATCAACTTGAAAACAAACTATATATTTTTTTGCCAAATGCATCATTTTCATCATTGGAATTGACTGTTGGCGGCTCTATTCATCATAATTTTAATCTTAGTGAAAGCTGTAGATTTGAAGAACTATGGTTCTTTTTTAAGAATACTTTAATATCATGTCGTCATTTTTAAAACGCTCAATTTACTCATTGAACTTTACTTTCTGACCTATTTGATCACTCTGAATTATTTTATTAATATTTTGGTATGACATGTCATATTTTATTATTATTAAATATAAAAATAATTTAAAATAAAAATAAATTATTGGTTAAATTACACAAACCATCACTAAACTTTACTCTCTGACCTATTTTGGTCACTGAACTTTAAAAACGATCAATTTTCTCACTAAACTTTATACATTGGCATATTTTGGTCACTCCACCGTTAATCTATTAAAATTATTATGATGTGTCATAAATAAATAATAAAATATTAATATTTATTTCCATTTCCCTAAAACTCTTTTAAACCCTTTTTTTTTTTTTACATTTCATCTTCTCTATAAAAACAAATAAAAACACCTCCTAAAAGCTTAACAGCAATAACCACCTCTAAACTCTCAAACCAACACCGTTTGGAGCTTATTTCAATCAAACATCATTGCTAAAAGTTTTCCATTTCTATTACATCAATGATCCAAAACAAGCTTTCCACTTCTGGGTTGAAGGCTGTAAAAACTTCTCGTAACCTATTTTTAAATCCGCCTTAGCATAGCTCATTGTGCTGCATTATACTCAAAATTTTGCAACTCCTCTCCTTCTCTCTATCTCTCTCGCAACCATGACTGTCATGATGGGTCCACTGCCTCCCAAAAACCCTAATCCTTTGACCAAACCCAAATTAATAGCCCAAGTCGTATCCAAAACCAATATAGTCAAAACATTGATAGGTCTTCCTCCATCACTACCTCTCCCATAAAACCCTAACCTACAAAATCCCCAAGTAAAAGAAAAACAATCAAACTCAAATACGGAACCAAATTCAATTGAAAAGTCATTAAAGTCAAAACAATCATATGTTTCTTACACAATCACTCAGTTGTCACCATTTCTTCCTCAAGGTGCTTAAAGATGGTTGTATCATTGACCAATTTAAAGTGTAATTGTCTTTACCCTTTTAACCCTTCATTTTTATTGTTTATTTAGGGATGTTGAAAATTTATGAAATTTGTTTGTGTGAGTATAAGAAGGGAGTTTATATGTTTGGCTATGATGATTTTTGTGACTTTGTGCTTTAACATACTATTATACCCAGAGTTTCTAGCTTTTCAAGTGTTTTCACCATATTCAATGGTAAAATATTCAAGAGTCTTTCACAGTTCAACAAACCCAGTTTTGGGTCACTGAGGTAACATAAATGGAAAGCTTTTAGCAATTATGTTTGGTTGAAAGAACCTCCAAACGACGAAAATGGGAAAGAGAGAGGAAAAGACAGAGAAATATTAATATTTTATTATTTATTTATAACACTTCATAACAACATTAATAGATTAACGTCGGAGTGATCAAAATAGGTCAATGTATAAAGTTCAATGAGTACATTGATAATTTTAAAGTTCAGTGACCAAAATAGGTCAAAGAGCAAAGTTCAGTGATGATTTGTGTAATTTACCCAATAATTTATTTTTATATTTAATAATAATAAAATATGCCACATCATACCAAAATATTAATAAAATAATTCAGATTGATCAAAATAGATCAAAAAATAAAGTTCAATGAGTAAATTGAGCGTTTTAAAAGTTCAGTAACCAAAATAGATCAGAGAACAAAGTTGAGTGATGATTTAGGTATTTTACCAAAAAAACTGAATTCAACTTAAAATCAATATTTATATATAATTTTTAACGATATTTCTTAAAAATAATGATTAGGTCTCATGTTTATATTATTAATTAAAGAAGACATTTGTTATTATGTTAGATTAAATCAAACCCAATCTCCGGTTATTTTTAATTTAATCATGTGGATATAAACATGATGAACAAAGTGTCTTGGATTCGATCACACTTCTTAAAAATTTTAAATTCGTATATGATTTATGTTTTTTTATTGATAAATTAATTTCACTTTTAAAATTTTGTGATTTTTACACATGACTTTCTAATATCGTCACACTCCTAACATTAAATCTTATGTTTGTTCTTAATTATAAAAAAGACTTGAATTAAATTCTTTTTACAAAATAATTAAAAAAATATATTCTCTATTTAATTAAAGGGAAAAGCTATAGCTTCGTTCCTACATATAAGCATTATTTTTTTTTTTGCCTTCCTGGTGGGTGAGTTTCCCAGCGAAATTTTTTTGACTTATAAACAGATATGGAGGTGTGATTAGACCAAGTCTCGAACTCGAGACTTGCAAAAAAAAACCCTGACTTTGATGGGTAAGTTTCATAGCGAGAATTTTTTGCATACACAAGGTCTCAAAATCGAGACTTACTTAAGCAGTATCAAATTACTTATCACTTGGATCAATCAGTTGAACTTTGATGGCCTTATTTATTTCTTAATTGGGGATAGAGGAAAGGATGTTACAAAGTAAACATAAACTCACATGTTGCATATACGATTAGATTTGTTAGCATTCTACATCACTACATATGTAATGTAAAGGTGTATAATTATTAATTGATTTGCTTTCTTTTTTATTTTTCTTATATATAAGAACGATATATTTAAATCTAGTGTATTCTATTCTATTATTCTATTTAGTAAAAATATAATACTCTAGTATATTACTAGTTTTTATTTTAAATTTAACTTATAATACAATTTCAACGTAAATGCATCAAAGTTTAGGAAAAAGTATTAAGTTAAATGTAGTATTAGAAATGCAAAATTTATTTATTGCACGTAGAAAAGAAATAAAGATTCTTAAAACTTCCAAACAAACGCACTACATATATGTAGTAAACGAACCTTTTGAGTGGTTCAGTGAAAAAGATATTGTTGTTATTTTTAGGAGATTTGAGTTCAAGTAATTTGTCTACAAATTTTATGTGCGTTATCAAGTGACTACGGAAAAATAAACATTTATTACCATGAGATCAACTATACAAACCAATACTTAAAAAAAACTATGTAAAACAGTCGTTGGGGCTAAGCATGGTTAACCGAAAACCGATTTGAATCGAAGTGTTTGGACAGTTCACGATTCTAAAGTTTACCAACCGTGGTTACCCTAATAGAATCAGATTTTATTTTGGGTAAAGTACACAAATGGTAACTAAACTATCCCTAAAAATACAAAATGGTCATCAAACTTTAAAAAATTACATAATGGTCATTAAACTTTAGTTTTTATTACAAAATGGTCATTGGGCCGTTAACTGTCGTTAATTGGGAGACGTTTCAGTTACGAAAATTTGTATGATAACATACTTAATCGTCAATATTTACACATCCAATCAATTTAGACATCAATAATGAGGGTTAAATTCGGAATAAATTGATTAAAATGTCAATATGGAGGATTAAATGTTATATTATTCAAATTTCTGTAACTGTCACGTTACCCAATTAACGACAGTTAATGGCTCAGTAACCCTTTTATAATAAAAACTAAAGTTTAATGCCCATTATGTAATATTTGAAAGTTTGATGAGCATTTTGTATTTTTAGAGATTAGTGACCATTTGTGTACTTTACCCATTGATTTTTTATTTAATTTATAATCAATTTTAATTATTTTTATAATGTAAAAATAAGTATTACAATAGATGCATTATTAAAAAAAGAAAGCAAAGGAGTTTGATTCATTAATTTTTATTTTTATTTCATTATTATTTAACGATAAATTGGGTCAAAGTCTTCGGAAATGAGTATAAAATTGGCACAATTATCTACGGTGGTGATTTAAACCTAAAATTTGACACTAATAATAATATTATGCTCAAGGGAAAGTTATTAGACCAAACGTCATAATCTAATTGGGAAATCTTATATTTATATCGATACTGAGAATTATCAAATCCAAATGCCCTTTTAATAAAATAACTGAATTTTGTTTATTATAATGTTCAATGGTGATCTCAAAAGTTGAAATAAAGTTTGAGGAGCAAATAATAATATTTAGGTCAATAAGTGTTGAATGTATTAGTAATATATATTATATTTAGGGATGGTCATTTGCCAGACTCGACGAGTTTCGATCCAACCTTATAAGGTCGTTTTTTTTAATTGAGTTCGGATTGGGTCGTGTTTTTTTAGGATGATGTTGGGTCAGATTAAGTTTGATTTAGGTTGAAAAATGCTCGACCCGACCTTACTCAAAATAATAGTTTAATTTTATTATAAATATTTAGGCAGAATTGCTATAATGCCATTCTCTTTATAGATTTTTTCAATTATCTTCTTATTTTTTCCAATAAAAATGGAAAATTATTCTAATGCCGTTGTCTATTTTTATTTTTTTCAATCAACTCCATATTTATCAAATAAAAATAAAAAATATTTATATCGGGTCAAGTTCGGGTTTTTACTCTAAAATTCTGATTAGGTTCAGGTCGAGTGCGGGTCGGTCAAAAACCCAACTCAACCCAACCCATGACCACCCCTAATTGTACTTACAAGAAGGTGCTAAAATTTCGAGTCTTGAAAATGATATTGTTAGTAAGAGTAACTATGAATCCTGAACATGAATCGTGAAACGAATATGAAAAATACCTAAAAAAAATATCATTGAAGAATGATCTTGTATTTTTCCCATAAACTAGAAAGAAAGAAAGAAAGTTGTTCATATCTTTTGTAAAATAAAAACTTCAATACACAGTCTGTGTAAACTTTAGTTTACACGGACCTTTTAGTTTTAGGGGTTAGAGGTTTAGTTTAGGGTTTAGAGTTAGGGATTTGGGTTGTAAAGTTTAGAATTTAAGATTAGTGTTTAGAATTTAGGGTTTGGGGTTTAATTTTTTAGGGTTTAGGTTTAATTTTGACGTATAGTGTATCAAAGTTTTACCCTTTTGTAATCCCTATTCTAAAAGGCTAAAGTAGTGTGTTTAGGCTATTTACAAATCACACACATGCATAAAGTTTTTATTGGTTTTTTATATATATTAATTTAGTGTTACATTATGCCCCTTTTCCTTTTTATCCGACAGCACAAAAGTCCATTTCATTTGCCTTGAATCTTAAAACATCTGCCTATCTTAAGCATATAATAATATTCAAAAAAAGTTTAAGCGTATAATACAATATTAGATTGTATAAACTATAATCATAATATAACATGGTGTGAGAAAATTTATAAACACGTGAATATTTAAAAAACTATAAATAATAAAAATGTTAATATATTTAAATCTATATAAATATATACATCTTAAATATAATTATAACGAAAATAATTGATATTATATTTAGTTTTTATTATTTCAACTTTTTTTATTTCATATGATTCAGATTTCAATTCATCATTCATTTTACTTTCTTCAACAACACTTTTTCATAATTAAGGCGTTTTATTACTTCATTTTTTGGTAAATTTGTTGATTTTAAATTCACACATATTTATAAAATTTTCAAACTAATCATTAAATAAACATGAAACAAATCCATAATCTTGAAAAATAATCAACCAATATTAAAAGGCTCGTATGAAACTTGATTGTGTTGAATAATGTCACTTCAATTCGGTTGCTTTGACAATTAAAATTTTAAATATATATGGGTCTGAAAATTATTTTCATGCGTCAGACAATCTCTAAAGTAGGTAGTTAAAGCTTTCAGTTGACATCATCCTCTTCTCTTAGGTTGTGGGTGCAAGACCCAGTAGGAGCAAAATTCTCATTCTCCCTCCCCTAGGTAAAAATTGTTAAAAAAAATTATTTTCATGCCATTTGATCATATGTAGTGATAAATAATTTATATTATTAAGAATACTTATCTTGTCCCATTCTATTGGATTCGAATTCTGACATAGAAATATTATATTTTTTTATTTAATAAATCATATTATTTAAGTCTACGAATTTTAACCATTGATATTCTTAAAATACAAAACATCTCATCTTTTAACTTTAGAAAAAATGTTTCACTTGCATGGGCGTTGAAAGAGAGAATTTCCGTTGTTGAAGTAGATTTGTTTCTTCTATTTTTTTACCTTTCTTTTGGGGAAAACAATTCTAGAAATCCTTTGAACATTAAAATAATGTTTTTTATTTATAGATAAATTAAAAAAACGTTAAAGTAAATAAAAGTATTTGACAATTAAAATTGAATTAAGTCAAATAATATCTGAACTCATCTTTGAATAAAATTAATTAAATAAAAACTCACCTCTTTATTTTACGAAAAAAAAATATATACAATTCTGTTAAATTTAGGTTGATGTTAGTTTATGATTTAGAATTTAAAAATTAAGGTTAGAGTTTAGAGTTAGGGTTTAAAGTTTAAGATTAGAGATTTAGATTTTAGATCTTAAGTAAATTGAGTAATTTTTTACACATATTGAATATTTAAATATAACCCTTATTTATTATCGAGATTGGTCCAAATGGTAAGCAGCTTAGTATCGCTTAAGCAGGTCTAGAGTTCGAATAATTGTGTATACAAAAAATCACCGCTGCAAAACTCACCTACACGATCTAAATGTATGACACATGTCTGTCTAGATTAGTTAGAGTAAATTAAACAATTAGGAACTTGGAGGATAATAAAAAAATAATAGCGTTATAAAATAAATCTAAGAAGAAAAAGGAATGCAATTCAAACTTTGGGAGCCGCCTCCCTAAATCAAATCTATGAATTTCATGTGCGATTAAGTAGAATGATTGGTATGATTATATTGAAAAATTAAGAATAACTATTTTGATAGATTTGCAGTGAAATTATTTTTTTATAAACGGCTTTAATTATCGTTATGTGTCATTAATTTGTATTTAAATATTTAGTAAAGACATGTTAAAAATCTTTAGAGTATGCGGTTAAAATTTTCTAGATAACACTTTTTTTCTTTTTTAGATTTTGGCTTCTATACTCATTAGGAGCAAATTTTATTTCCCCTTCTCTTAGGTAGGAATTGTTCAAAAAAAGCTTTTAGTTGATACACTCTTCCCTTCTCTAAATTTTAAGTTCAATACTCATTAAGAGCAAATTTCTCTTCCCTTCTCTAAATATAAATTGTTCAAAATATATTAATTAAAGACGTATAACAAGATAACAGGTTTCGTTGGGTAAATAATCCAACTTGAAACTAATATTTGAAATATAGGATATGTTAGAAGAATTTTAGGAATCTAGGCCATTTTCTACAGTGCAGGAGGCATTCTTCATTTTTTAATATTTTTTGACCAAAAATGCCACATGTAGGAGACGTTCTCCTTTGGCACTGTAAAAAATGGCATAAATTCCTAAAATTCTCCCAACATTCTCTGTATTTTAAATATTAGTTTTAGGTTGGATTATTTACCAAATTTCTCCAAGATAACGGGTTAAATGTTTGTCTAGGAAAAGAAATATTTATATTTATCGTATCAAATAAAAATTTAAAACTAATATGGATGGTAGAAAATAAATACGTATAGATTATTAAATTGAATTTGACCCACTACACCTACTAACGCAACAAAACCATACCAATTTTGTATAAATTAATAGAGTAATTTTGGAATTTGAGATTGCTTAGTTTTTCCAATAAAAAATTATAGTTTCCCCTCAACTAAAACCATATTGTTAAATTTTATTAAAAAAACCATAGTGTTAAAGAGTGGACCATCACAATGTCAATATAGGGGATTAATTACACCAAACACCCCTATACTATTACATTGATTTTAAATTAGTCTTGAAACTTTAACATATTCTAATTACATCCTCAAACAAATAAATCGTATCAATTAAGTCCAATTGATAAAACTGTTAACTTTTTCATGTCTTGTATTTTTTTTCTTTTAAATAAAATGGCAATTGTCTTCATTTCAGTGAAATAAAGACCGGTCATGTTTCAGCAAAATTGCCAAGCCAAGACATGAGCGAAGGGACGACCCGTCCCAAAATTTTTAATATAATAATATTTTAGGTCATTTTTACTTTAAATATTAGTCAAGTAAGACATTTGTTCCTTTTAAATTTTTAAATTTAAAAATTTAATAGACCTTTCACATGTTTGATCCTAATTTCGCCCTTATATGAGCGTGGTTGATAATTCTACCAAACGGTGATCCTAATTTGTCCCTTTCTGTTGAACTCCCCATCAAAGTTTATCTTCACCAATGGAACTTCTGTCCTACACTGATCTTGAAACTTTAACATATTCTAATTACATCCTCAAACAAATAAATCATATCAATTAAGTCCAATTGATAAAACTGTTAACCTTTTCAAGTCTTGTATTTTTTTTTTCTTTTAAATAAAATGGCAATTGTCTTCATTTCAGTAAAATAAATACTGGTCATGTTTCAGCAAAATTGCCAAGCCAAGACATGAGCGAAGGGACGACCCGTCCAAATTTTTTAATATAATAGTATTTTAGGTCATTTTTAGTTTAAATATTAGTTAAGTAAGATATTTGTCCCTTTTAAAATTTTAAATTTAAAAGCTTAATAGACCCGTCACATGTTTGATCCTAATTTCGTCATTATATAAGCGTAGTTGATAATTCTACCAAACGGTGATCCTAATTTGTCCCTTTCTGTTGAACTCCCCATCAAAGTTTATCTTCAACAAGGGAACTTCTGTCCTACACTGATCTTGATTTTGTCTCCTTCAGATTATTTGGAATCATAATAGTGTGATTTTCAAGCTTTTGATTTTGGGGCTTTCGAAAAGAGGTTCATCGTTCCAATTTTTTGTTTTATTTTTTTTTCATGAAAATATATGCACATTTCATTTTTCTATTAATTTAAAGAAAGAATCGAATTGAAATAACACTGACAATTTAAGGATGTAAATAAAATATTTAGAAGTTTAGACACTAATGTAGAATCAATATCATAATTTGGAGATGTTTATACAATTAACTCTTTTATATTATACATAATTCCAACAACTTTCAGCCTCACCAACTCCCGTAAGTTGCTTCTCCTAAAAATCCACCGAAAAAGAAGTAGAAAAATTATCCAATAAATTTTAATTCTCTTTTACTATTTGTATAGTAGTAGGTCCACGCTTTTGTGAGGCGCGTGAGATGACAGTTTGAGAAAATAAAAAAGAGTTAATTGCACTATACGTCCCCAAAGTATGATCCTAATTCTAAATTGGTCCTTAAACTTTTAAACATTTTAATTTCATCCCCAAACTATGACTTTCGTTCTAAATTGGTCCCGAAACTTTTGGATATTCCAATTTCATCTTCAAACTATGATTCTAATTTTAAATTGGTCCCTAAAGTTTTAAAGGTTCTAATTCCATACCCAAATTATCAGCATATGCTAATCATATCACATGCTAATAAAATTGTTTTAAAATTTTTTAACTATCATCTAAACATCAATGTATATTGTGTAATAATATGATGCAACATAAATGATAATTCGAGGATGAAATTTAAACTTTCAAAAGTTTAAGGGAATCAATTTAGAATGGGGTAATAGTTTAGGGATGAACTAGAATATTCAAAAGTTTGGAGACCAATTTAGAATGAGATCATAGTTTATGGATGAAATTGGAACATTTAAAATTTGTGGACCAATTTAGAATTAGAGTTATAGTTTGATGATGTGTGTTGTGATTAACACAATAAAAATAATAGCAAATTAATTATTCTTGTTGATGGTCTGAATAGGATGGTGGTGGTTAAGGGTGTAAATGAGCTAAGTCGAGCTCGAGTGATATGAAGCTCAACTCGGCTCGTTAAGTGTAACACCCTGATTCTGTCCTGAATTGGGAGCATCACTTTTGGGTCACCCAAAACTGACCCATCAAAATTTCTCGTTTAAAACCACAAGAGGAATTCTCAAAATAATCCATTACCGTAAAATCCACGTAGATAATGATATTAAAAGGGGTTTACAATACATAAGTTCCAATTAAAATACTTTGTTTGACCAAATACAGTAAATCAGAATAAAATACAGACTCGACTGTGGTAAGGTCCTATGAATACAATTAGTCCAAAATAAAAATCAAGTATTGTACTCTGAAATTGGCTTGGTGCTAGGAAATCCTCCTCGATGTGCTCCTTCAAACGCAACCTGTCAACCTACGCACGGAAGAAACCAAAATTCCGCACGCTGAGCTAACAAAGCTTAGTGGTACATTTCTACTCTACCACAATTCATGAATATCATAAAAAAGCATGCATGATAATACATTCAAGAGTGCACATAAAGGCTTCTCCACATATAAGGATTATCTTCTAGCCTATCCTAGCTAGAGCTTACCACTGTCTCAAGATACCACTATTATTAAGAAGTCTACCAAGCCATCCCAAGCTTACCGTACACGAGGTCCCACCGGCCACTGAATTACGTCCTATACCCTGATCACATAGCCCAAGGGTTATTTAGCCTATACCCGAGATCATAAAGCCCATCGAGTTACATCTCATACCCTGATCACAAAGCCCAAGGGTAATACAACCCGTACCCGAGATCATATAGCCCATCGAGTAACAACCCTACCCTTATCACATAGCCCAAGGGTAACTAGTCAACATCGTTTATCCATACAACAACGTAAATAACATACATTCCCTAATGGCCAACGAAGCCCTACTATTTTTCCCGTGCTTACACAGCCATTAGGTTACCCGTGATCACATAGTCGTCGGGTAAGGATCATATCCGGATCACTATAGCCACATATACGTCCTAGACATACTTGGATCATAATAGCCACAAGCAGTCTTATTCTGCGATCACATAGCAGAACAAGATTACTCGAGATCACATAGCCCATTGAGTTACTCAAGATCACATAGCCCTTTGAGTTGTATTTCAATATCCTAATCACATAGCCCAATGATAGGTTTCGGACCGCATCCAGATCACATAGCCCATGGACACGTCGGATGTACTCGATCACATAGCCCGGAGTACCCATCCTCTTATTTAAGTGCCATTGCACTGACTCTAGGACATCCAGATTCTTGACCAAGACTCATACGATACCACATGCTCCCCCGAGCATCAATACATCTCACCGAGAGATAAAGGCTTCCAGCCAACCATTACCAATGCCTCAAGGCATGACTCTTTTGTTACACTATTTAATATGTGTCTGTAGGATTCGTTTACGCCTTTCTCATTAGATTATCTCATTACTCATGGCAACCAGCCTACATGGGCGTCCCTTCAGCACACAACAAGGACCCCAAGTTACCTCGTAGCAATAACTGATCCACCACGGACCCCTATGGATTACCAAACCAAGCAACTTATCCAACTGTTACTAAGCCATTAGCCCTTAATCCACATACGGGTTGCTAACCTAGATTTCTTAGTTTTAGAGTTTGTTTTATACCTTTAAGGACCTACCGAATCATTTACCACGAATTATAGAACCCCCGAACGCGAACTCAACTTTTTTTGGCAGATTGCCCAGCAAGTATCGGTACTCCAAGGTGAGTATCGGTACCGCCCTCCTAGTATCGGTACTCCCCCATGAGTACCGATACCCTAACTAGGCTCGAAAGAGTTAGATCACAAGCTGCACTGATACGTTCTTACCCCGTATCGGTACTTAGCATCGGTATTGGGATCGCCTCGTACCGATCCAAGCCCGTACCGATACTCCACTCTTCGCGTACTGATACGCTAAGCCTCTCCTAGGCAATCAACATCGCATACCGGTACTCCCCAATGAGTAATGGTACCCCTACTAGATTCGAAGGAGTTCATCCTAAGGACGTACCGATACGCTACGTACCGTACCGGTACTCAAAGCCTTTTCAGGCAATGTAACAGTTAATACCGATACGCCCCTTGCGTACCAATACGCCTAAGCGCTACTGGATTTCCATTTGAGTGAGGGTTACCAATACATGGGGAGGCGTACCGGTACACCTCTCACAAACCGTCCCTCAATATACAAAGGAGTACCGGTACGCAGCCACCCCGTACCGGTACTCAAGCCCAGATTTCAAAACCTAAAGCTCAAGATTACACCAATCCCACCGTTAACCCCTATGAATAAGTCTCAAATCTTTCCTACAAGTTATTTAGAGTATATTAGGTGATTTCCTACCAATTTTACCCATTATCAACTCCTAAAACGTGATTTACCATTAGATGGGTTTAAAGTTCAAGAACCCTAACTAAGCAACCCATAAATATAAAACCAAGCAAGGCAATCATCTTATGAGGCTCATGAAACGTAGGAGTCAGAGATGTACTGACCTTTAGCAAGATTCACGAACTTAAGTATCAACCAAGCTTCTTCCACCTCTCTTTCCTTGCTCCAAGCTTCAAACCCAACTCCCACCAAAACCAATGATGTCTAGCTAGAAATGAATATCCTTTGATGCTGATAATCTCTCCCTTGATGGACAATTCGAGATTCACACTCCTCCACAACAAGTTTCCATCTTTTACTTTGGTTTGGGGTAGGAATTAGAAGAAGGAGATGAAGAGAGAGAGAGGACAAGGGTGACTTCACCCTCTTACAAGAATGGCAGCCCACCTTCATGAAGCATCAGCCCTTGTCTCCCCCAAATATGATTTTACCATAATACCCTTCCTTAAGCCCAACATAAGCCAAGCCCAAAACCACCAAGCAAGCCCACGACGTATGGAGGCCCATTACGGTCCAACATTTCAGCCCGACACGTCGTTCCACGACCCGGGTCAACGTCCATTGTTTACTCGAGAAATCTGGGTCGTTACATTAAGAACTCGAATCGAGTGTTGACCGAGCTTTAATTGAGCTAGACTCGAGTAGCTAGCGATATGTCCCGTCTCATTTGCAACCCTATTATTATTATTATTGTTATTATTATCCAACAACATACATTTTAGTTCATTTTAATTTTTAAAAATAAAAAGTTTAGTATATTAAATTTTTGAATAGCTCACAAGCTTTTACGAGTCGGGTATCTAGTAGCTCGGCTTGGCTTGTTAAGAACTCGAGCCAAGTTCGAGCTCGAGTGTTGACCGAGCTATGATCGAATCTGACTCAAGTAGCTCACAATTTGTCTCAACTCATTTATAGCCCTAGTGGTAGTAGACTTTCAGAAGGTTTTCACCTAGTATGATCTGGACGGAGAGTCGTAGTCAATAGTGATAAGGAAGAAAAAGAGAGATGAGGTCTGGTGGACCACTATGCAAGGTTCATCTTGGGGGAAGATGATAACTTCCCTCGCGCGTGTGTGTGTATTGGGAGGTTTGATGATGGTGTCGAGTCTAGTTCTCATAAGAAATGATGGATGGGGTAGAGTAGCCTTGCTTGCCAGTCGATAGGCTTAGATGGTGGGTTATGGACTTGACGTATATCTTGTTGGAGTCAGTATAGCATTGGAATGAGGTTACTCCAGAGGTTTTCGGTGTATCCTACTCTGAAGGTTCCCTTGTGGGTGCCCCTTCGTCATGGTCAGGTGGATGGTTCCGAACCATCACCTCCAAATACCTTGATTAGTGGAGAAGCTCAATGCGGAGGGGTTATGATGAAGATCATTATGGGTATAACAATTCTCAAAATAAATTTAAATGGACGACGAGTTTAAAAGTAATAGATTAATTATAAGATTGAAATAAAATACAATAAAAATAAATTATCAAATACATTAAAAGTTTATTTTATAAGAAAAATTATTAAATATATTTAAAAATTATTTTATTGTAAAACTTAAAATATTTAAAATTTAAAAAGTATTGAAATAAGCTATATTTAGAAATAATAAACATTAAAAATAAACCAAATTATTACACAATTAAGTAAATAATATATTCACTAATTAATTAAATAGTCCACAAGGAAATAAAAAACATTTCACTCAAATCGAAGTCATTTTTTGAAATATGTCACTTGAAAAATAATATCTATTGTTGATATTTTTTCATAAATAAAATATTTGTTAAATTAGAGTTTACTGACATTATATTGAAAAAATTGAATTAATAAAATTAATAAATCTAATGATTTAATATTTTAAGTGTAATTGATAATTTAAAATTAACTATATATTACAATCTTTTAATGAAAAGGTGTGAAAATTGTTAAAGTAAATAATAACCTTACTTATCACAATGGAGAATGTTATTAACATTTTTAAAGTCTAAAAGTGATTATAAGGTATTATCTGTTCATACATTTATTAAATAATCTGAATATATTTAATATTTAATTTTAAACAAGATACAAAACAAATTTATATTTAAATTCAACGCTTGATTTTTTTAGTATTTTATTTCTTAACAATTTTATTTTTTAGCACTTTAAATTTTCATCACTTAAATTTTCAATTTATCAAATAATTAAAATTAATTTGTAAAAGATTATAGAAGGGATGTTACCCTTGGTGTGATAGAGAGTGGGCTTGGTCACTTGTCAGATAATTGCGTCCTTCAGAAAGCTTGTAAAGATCTCAAATTAAACTATGCTCTATGTGAAAGAGTTTCAAAGAGCTTACACAAATAGAAGATTCTATGGCAACCCAGTTTGACAAGATTAAGGACAAACAAGAGCAATTTAAATCGGAAATGAATCATGTTGATACACATCTTGAAATGGGTAAGCAAATTCTTGGAAAAAAAACTTGAGCGTAATGAACATATTTAGGCACTAAGAACATCGAATCATTTTAAGCGGAAACAAACAAAGAGAACGACAACGGAAAACGAAAGAAGAACGTTCAAAAATGCTTAAAAACTCTAGAGAGAATTTTAGAGTAAATGTGTTTGATTACAAATGAGGTGGGTGCTTACAAATGAGGTGGGGATGCCTTTATTTATAATTGAATCCCCGTACAAATAATTGTCGAGATCGATTTACATTAGTGGCTCAGATCGAAAGCTACCTACCACATCCCAGCTAATTATGGAAAGCCTATCACATTGAAATACATTTCTCAGGTTCGCGTTCACATGGATTTTTACATTGGTAGATATTCTTATCGCTTGAAATATACCTTGGTAATATGTCATCTATTAATTTATCAGGCACAATGTGATCGGACCTTCTGTTAGTCTCCAGCGGTAGGGCCAAGTCAGGTGATCTTCTATGCAAGCCCAAGATTTTGCAAAGAACCTATTGTGCACTCTTTTGCGCATGTGTCTCGGTTGTTAACTCGCGACCGTGATAATATGCACTACCAATAAAATAACTAAATCTTACCCTCTAATATTAAATCCTAAATTATAAACTATAAGTCCTAAATCCTACGCCCTAAATATCAACCTTAAACCTTTTTTTAGTGTTGAGGGCACTAAAGGAGGCAAGAAATTTCTATTTTATTATTTGATACACTAGCGATGGAAAAAAAGTTTTCACAAGTGGGTTAAATAGTTACTTTATGGTTTATGGTTTTAGATTTAGGAGTTTAGAATCTAGATTTTATGGTTAGAATTTACATAAACCCTAAATTCTAAACCCCTAAACATAAACTCATAAACCCTAAATCCTAAATTAAATCCTTAATACCTGAATTTAATTTGCTTGTGGAAAAAAATTTCATCGCTAGTGTATTGAATAATTTCCCTTAAAATATTAACAAATTCAAAATCATTAAAAATTATAAATATTCAAAAGAAGTTTAAAATTATAAAAGTATTTAAAAATATTCAATAAATTATAAAAATATTAAACAGTTATAAAAATAAAAAATATAAAAAATTGAGCACTTTTATGGAATAAGTGTTAAATTGTCTCGTCAACTCAAATCTATTGACATTCCTTGAACACATATTTAATGAAATCAAGCTCGTAATGATCACTGTAAGAGACATACCAAGATAACTAGTATTTGGATTTTCTTTATGGTTATTTAGTTGACCCGGTTTATTTTTCATGTTTTATGTGAATATACTAAGATGTGGATGAATTCAAACCGAAGTTATCTTACCATGCTACTTACACTTGGAAAACCAAATTTTAAGGTCCAAAAATAAGATTTATAAGCATCATTTTGGTCTAGACTCCATCTCATCATTCTCATTAGGTAGGGAAACCCCAAAAGTCATTCCTACTTTAATCAATTGAAATATGTTTGAGGAACAGTGGTAAACTCGGTTAGTGAGAGACATTCTAAGACTTGTCTGTGAATTATTTATAACAATTTTAGAATTTTTATTTTTAAATACTTTATTGAATTTTAAATATTTTACTTTTTCTTTTTTGAATAATTTTATTTTTATAACACGCATTAGAAATCCCATGCCCTATGGAAAACCCTAGTAATAATCCTAACAGCATCTGTAACGGTGAGGACTCGCCGATGGCCCTGTTGACGACCATGGCCTGAATCCCTATGGCATCCCTATCGGTCGCCCGCCGGAGGGTATACCCAATGTGGCTATGCCGCCGGTTCTGGAGAGACCGGGGTCTCTGATTGCACAAGATGTTCAACGTTTACCAAAGAAGGGCAGGAACAGTGAAGGGTTAGTGGATGTGCTGAATGATAGTATGGAGGTTGAGCAGCCAAGGGATGGCCTTGGGCTCACTGGCGATGCGAAGGATGCGATGAGCACTGATTTGCATCAGTTGGAGGCTGGCCAGGAACCGTCTGTAGGGATAGCGTCAAAACCTAGGGCTTCATGCGCTAGTATGGTCTCAGGACCATCTCGTGAGTGTGACGTATGGGATGATGATCATGGTATCGTTGGGGAAGAGATCGTCATTTTAAATTTTTCGGTCGGGTGCATGATCAAATAGATCGAAGCATGCGCAATGTAATTATCGTCTGATTGCTAGGGCGTGCTATTGGATTCCAAACCCTCCTATCTCGGTCCAAGCTATGTGGAAGCATTTGGGTGAGATCCAGCTGATTGATTTGGAGAATGATTTCTTTCTCGTAAGGTTTGCTGACGCTCGGACTATCCTCATGTGTTAACTGCGGGTCCTTGTACAATCTATGGCAGCTATCTTAGGGTTCAGCCTTGGAACCGTTCTTTCTCTACATCGAAAAATCACCCTACGCATGTCATTGTTTGGGTCCGACTTCCGAGTCTTCCGTACAAGTACTATTCCAAAGCATTATTTTGTTTGAATTGCAACGGTAGTGGGCAGTGTGATAAAAGTAGATTATAATACTAGTGTTGGCGAAAGGGGCAAGTTTTCTCGATTAGCGGTGATGGTTGATCTATCGAAGCCATTGCTCCCTTGCATTGGTATTGATGGGTTCTTGCAGAAGCTTGAGTATGAGGGACTTCACCACATTTGTTATGGGCGCGGGGTTTATGGGCACTCGAAAGAAAACTGCGGGACTGTAGGCAACTCTACTGCTGAGCGTAGTGGGGATGGTAATTCGAAGGAGAGCAATTAGCTCGAGAAATGGATAACAGACATAGTTCTGTCCTTCTATATTTTTGGCGGAGTAATCGAATCCAGAGGCGCCAGTATGCTGAACCAGTGAGTTGCAGACTTTTAGCATGAACGCAGCATTTTGGGACTTCATGTTACGGATACCCAAACCTCCACAACTAGTAGGTTGGCAAAGCGAATTCCAATTTACCAAATGAATCTTGGAAGCAGCAGCAAAAGAACCCCATAAGAAATTTCTCACGATGGATTAAATTCATAATATTAAAGAGAATAATTAGTTAAACTCCTCCATAATTACACATATTAATATTATTATTATAAAAAGTTCTGTATCGATAAAAATAGACAAATTTAAGGAAATAATGCAATCAGAAAAAATGAAGGAAATAGGGAAGGTTCATAATTATTTAGGGAATTACGACATTTGCTATAGTATGAGACGAACTTGTCGTGTGTTCTCGAAGAATTTTATGAGAAATGAATTGTTTATGAAACTCGTCATGAATTGTTTATAAATCGTTTATGACAACTTTGCTCGATCTTGGGATGGAAATGAAAGGAAGGGCAAATTGATGGCTGGAGTGAAAAGGAAAACGAAGTTGTGGGGCTGGAGTATAAATCCCTAAAAATCATGACACCACCAGCCTAACTTCTCTAAAATTTATACTTCAGCCCCCAAGTTTGCCTTCATTTTCACTCTAGCCAATAACTTTGCCTTCCTTTCATTTTCATCCCAAGATTAAACAAAGTTGCCATACTTTCTTTAGAAGTATTATGCATTAAAAAAATAATAATTAGAACTCGTCGGAAACACACAACCACCAGTTTCATAAAAAATGTTTTTAAATACAACTTGTCGGAATCACATGACGAATTTGTCTCGTACTGTAACAAATGTAGTTGATAGAAAATTTAAATTTTTTCGATTAAGCCTTAAAATTATAAAGGTAAATTACGTAAATCATCATTGAACTTTACTTTCAAACATATTTTGGTCATTAAAGATTCAAAACGTTCAATTTACTCACTGAAGTTTAGAAATTGAAATTTTTGGTCACTGAAGTTTAGACATTGAACATTTTTTGTCACTCCATCATTCACCGTCGTCACGGTTTGGTACCAAATTTCACCAGTCCTTTTGTCTCGCCCCCTGAGTCCATATCCGACATCTATTTCGTCAAAAAGTGTCTCGAAGTCCTGAATCAGACAAAAATCTTTCGTTTTTTCTCTCGCCGATCTCCCTTTTCGTCGTGGGATGGGGTTCTCAGTATATTGCTTCTCTCATGTCGATGAAGCTTTCCATTGTTCGGATCTTGAAGAAGTTCCTCTGTTTGTTGGTAAATGAATGTCATCAAAATTTTAATAGAAGAATGAAAAAAAGTTTAATGTTTAAATTTCAGTGAGTAAATCAAACGTTTTAAAACTTCAATGATAAAATTAGATTTAAGAATAAAATTCAACGATGATTTAATAAAAATTACTCCCTCTGTCTCACTCAATGTGTCCCTTTTGTATTTTAAAATTGTCTCACTTAAAATGTCTCATTGAAAAAATCAACAACTTTTAAAAGACATACCTTTTTTTTAGTTTTCCAACAAAACAAAATTCAACTTTTCAATGATAAAATTATCGTTTCAATTATTTTATATCATCTTTTTTACACAAACTTTTTTTAAAACTACGTGAAAAATCAACTATATACGTTTTTTTTTTGTAGGACGAGTACATAATTTATAACTATCCTAGATTTCATCAAATATTTGGCACGCAAAATTATAGAATATGATGCTCTCCCTCGGACACCCACCCCATCCACCAACCCCCCAAAAAATCCCACGCGCCGGTTGAATAATCCGCGCGTTCGCCTAAATTCTCAACACAAAAGAAAAAAAAATGAGGAAAAAGGATCTGGTTGATAGGCAGTATAGCCAGTAGCCAACATTTTGGCTATAAATAGGCAACTCCTCCATTGCCCCAACCCGTGCCGCTTCTTCCTCTGCATCTATTTTTACTCTCTATATCCTGTCTCCGGTTCCGCCTCCGTTCTCTAAGGTACGGTTCAGTTCGATTCCTCCTCTCATTACTCTCCGTCACTCATGGCTCATGTCTGTTTGCCCTTTCCCCTTATATCTTCGTTTATCATCCATTAATTAATTAACCCCTTTTCAACTATCGTATTTATTTTCCTTTCTGGATCTTCTTTTAAATGAGTTAACGTCTCTAAAGTTTTAATTTTTCGTTTTCTTTCACCTAGATCTACTGGTAAGTGCCAGCATTTCCATTTTTCCTATTGGTTTTCTTTGTGGGTTTTCATTAATATGATTTAAACTTTTCATTTTTAGCTTGGGTTTTTTTTCCTTCCTTCTTTCTTTCTTTCAAGAAATAATACAAAAAATATATCGTGTTTCAGATTTACTTGCAAGTGTCAGCATTTCATCTATACCTGTTGGTTTTCTTTCTGGGTTTTCATTGAAGTGATTTAAATATTCTATTTTCGACTTGGGTTTTTTAGAAGAAAAGTTATTTCTGTTGTTATATTTTTTCTAATATCTGCTCGAAAGTGTAAGCATTGGCCAGCCTTTCTTTTAACATATATCCAACAATTTCAGTTGATTTTTCCCTGTATTTTATTAGTGTTTGATAGTTAACTTGGATTCTTGGTTTTGAATCATTAATGATTCTATGTTATTCTAGTGAGATCTGTCTGTTGGAGTTGGTGTTTGAACAATTTCTTTTGGCGTATATTTTTAATCTGTTTATGAAAGCAAGCAATTTACTAAACCCAAAGTTATAGATCTTGGGTGTTAAATAAGTTAATTCTTTTTGACATATTCAAATTTGCATATCAGGACTGGGTAACATAGGTTGTAACCATTGGTTTCTAGCTATAGACCTAAAGTTAAGTCTTAGAACTTTTAGATCTGTTTTTTTTTTGTTTATTTGTTATTTATATATGTTTGTTTTCATCTCTGATTCTCGAGGATCCCTAGATTCATGTTTGCCAATTCGGATCTCGAGTTGAAGTACTTTTTTGTTTTACTAAATACCATAAGATCCTTTTCTAGTGAGTTGTCAAACTTCTATCTATGTGGTTTTTTTCTAAATTATTTTTGAAGCAAGGATTTTGCTGCCATATGCATGGGCGGAGCCACATGCATAGGGGTGTCTGTTGACACCCCAAAATTTTTGGAAAATTGTATTTTTTTTTAATTTGTATATAAAAAATTAAAAAATATATATATAATTGATACCCTTTTATAAATAAATTGACACCCCTTTATATATAAATTGACACTCTTTATAAATAATTAATTCCTCTTAAATATCGTTCAAAAAAATGACACCCTTTAGATAAATTCTTGGCTCCGCCCCTGGCCATATGCACATGTTTTGGTTATATAATCTTAAGCTGGACAAGCACATGGTTTTCCTTTTTAGGTAGTAAAAACATGAATTCAGATAAGCTTTTGACTGAGTCCATATAAATTACAGATGCATTATGGATCTTATCTTTGATTATGATGATTTTCAGTTTAGGGATATAGGACATGTAAAGTTGTTATATATTGTATTTGATCGTATATAATAAAGATAATTTATCTGCTATTTTCAGAAAATGGCCTCGCACATTGTTGGATATCCCCGCATGGGACCCAAGAGAGAGCTTAAGTTTGCTCTGGAATCTTTCTGGGATCAGAAGAGCAGCGCCGATGATTTGCAAAAGGTTGCAGCTGGTCTCAGGTCATCCATCTGGAAACAGATGGCTGATGCTGGGATCAAGTACATTCCTAGCAACACCTTCTCCTACTACGACCAAGTGCTCGATGCCACAGCAATGCTCGGTGCTGTACCTCCTAGATATGGCTGGAACGGTGGCGAGATTGGATTTGACACTTACTTCTCCATGGCCAGAGGAAATGCCTCCGTGCCTGCCATGGAAATGACCAAGTGGTTTGACACCAACTAGTAAGTTGCCATTCTTGGTCATGCTTTATTAGCTTTGCTGTGCATGCTGGGTTTTTTGAAACTGAATCTTTATCCTGTGCAATGTGTCGTTTCAGTCACTTCATTGTTCCCGAGTTGGGACCTGATGTTAAATTCTCTTATGCATCTCACAAGGCAGTGGATGAGTATAAGGAAGCTAAGGCGGTATGTTCTTTTGGTCCAATTTTTCTCTATATCATCACATTATAGATTGTTTTCTGTTACTAGTACTTAATGCTACCAGCTCGGTTAGGAATTAAAGGTAAGGTATCACATGTTAAGATCCTGCAAGTATAGAAGTTGCCTGAAATTTGGGAAATGAGATGCATGCATGAGTATCTTTCATGATATAGAATGTTTTGATGGAATTAGTTGGACATATAAGTTGTTATAAAATGAAAATTCATAATTATGAATAATAGTTTATATCTCCCTGGAATTGTAATTTTAGAAAACCCATTTTTTTGAGAATCCCCTGAGTGAGACTGGATTAGGCCCACTTAATTATGGTGCTCCACTTTTGTCCTATCTTCTATACTCTTCTTATTCGTTGTTCTTAGTTGTATTCTGAAACATGAATCTGATTCACTGTCCCAAATATGCAGCTTGGAGTCAACACTGTGCCAGTCCTTGTCGGCCCTGTCTCATACTTGTTGCTGTCTAAACCTGCAAAGGGGGTCGAGAAGACCTTTTCTCTTCTCTCTCTCCTCCCCAAAATCCTCCCGATCTACAAGTAAGAACTGGCTTCCTTTTTATTCGATTTACACACACTTATAGCTGCTTCAATTTGCCATTTTAACATTGGATCGCTCTGCAGGGAAGTGATATCTGAGCTTAAGGCTGCTGGTGCTTCCTGGATTCAGTTTGATGAACCCACCCTTGTCTTGGACCTTGACGCTCATCAATTGCAAGCATTCAATGCCGCTTACGCTGATTTGGAATCTACTCTCTCTGGTTTGAATGTTCTGATCGAGACCTACTTTGCGGATCTTACTTCTGATACGTACAAGACCCTCATTGAATTGAAGGGTGTCGCTGCTTATGGTTTGGATTTGGTTCGTGGAACTAAGACCATTGACTTGGTCAAGAGTAATTTCCCCAAGGGCAAGTTTCTCTTTGCTGGAGTTGTTGATGGAAGGAATATTTGGGCCAATGATCTTGCTGCTTCTCTTAGCACCTTGCAGGCGCTTGAGGCCGTTGTTGGCAAAGGTATTCTATTTCAAACTCGCATTTTATAGTGGTTGTAAAAGCGTAATCATATGGAGACCGGAGAGTATTACAAATTTGTTATTTGTTTTAGACTAATATCTTTGACTCGTTTGTGATGTACAGAAAACCTTGTGGTATCCACCTCCTGCTCACTTCTCCACACCGCTGTCGATCTAGTAAACGAGACTAAGCTCGATGATGAAATCAAATCCTGGCTTGCCTTTGCTGCCCAGAAAGTTGTTGAGGTCAATGCACTTGCCAAGGCATTGGCTGGTCAGAAGGATGAGGTATTATCATAATTTTTCCACCTTTCTTCAGATTCAGACAACACTATGCAACTTACTCATTATTCATCTACTTTTAGGCCTTCTTCGCTTCCAATGCTGCTGCTCAGGCTTCAAGGAAGTCCTCCCCCAGAGTAACCAATGAGGCTGTTCAAAAGGCTGTAAGTGTTTCGATATATTAAATTCTGTTTTTCTTCTTACAGCTGACCGCTCTGCAGTCATCTTTTTCATCATTGAAATCTTTATTTGCTTACCATGTCTTATGGTTCTCGCATTCTCAGGCTGCTGCTTTGAAGGGCTCTGACCACCGCCGCGCAACAAACGTTAGTACTAGGCTTGATGCTCAGCAGAAAAAGCTTAATCTGCCAATCCTCCCCACCACAACCATTGGGTCCTTCCCTCAAACCTTGGAACTCAGGAGAGTACGTCGTGAATTCAAGGCTAACAAGTGAGTTGATCCTGAGTTTTTTTTTCCTTTTATGTAAATTCCACCATTCTTTTAACTATTTCTCTCTCATTCCCTTTAGGATCTCCGAGGACGATTACATTAAAGCCATCAAGGAGGAAATTAAGAAGGTTGTCGACCTTCAGGAAGAACTTGACATTGATGTCCTTGTTCATGGAGAGCCTGAGGTGAGTATTCCACTTTGTTTGGACTTTTCCGGTAAATGGGAGATACATCTATGGATAGTACTCCACAAGCATCTTAATGTCACCTTAAATGGTGCAGAGAAACGATATGGTTGAGTACTTTGGTGAGCAGCTGTCTGGTTTTGCTTTCACTGTTAATGGGTGGGTGCAATCATATGGATCTCGCTGTGTCAAGCCACCAATCATCTACGGTGACGTTAGCCGCCCCAAACCAATGACCGTTTTCTGGTCATCAACAGCCCAAAGCATGACTAAACGCCCAATGAAGGGAATGCTTACCGGCCCTGTTACCATCCTCAACTGGTCGTTTGTCCGAAATGATCAGCCCAGGTATGCACAAAAAAAGCCAATAAAGGAAAAAATGATCTGAAATTCTGCACTTCTGCCTGCGAATTTTGCTTTGCAACATGAATATCTTTTGACATTCCACAATTGCCAAATTTTCCAGATTCGAAACTTGCTACCAGATTGCCTTGGCTATCAAGGACGAAGTCGAGGATCTTGAGAAGGCTGGTATCAATGTTATTCAAATCGATGAGGCTGCATTGCGAGAGGGATTGCCCCTTAGGAAGTCCGAGCATGCTTTCTACCTCAAATGGGCTGTCCACTCCTTTAGGATCACTAACGTTGGCGTCAAGGATGCCACCCAGGTTTTATCTTGATTCATTCTTTTGACCTCTCAAAACTTTCTTATACATGAACTCTCTTGGATCACCATAATTCTCATTGTCGGTATTGCATTTAAAAATCTTGCGACAGATCCATACCCACATGTGTTATTCCAACTTCAATGATATCATCCACTCAATTATTGACATGGATGCCGATGTGATCACCATCGAGAACTCTCGTTCCGATGAGAAGCTCCTATCAGTCTTCCGTGAAGGAGTCAAGTACGGTGCTGGCATTGGCCCTGGTGTCTATGATATCCACTCTCCCAGAATACCATCAACCGAAGAGATTGCAGACAGGATCAACAAGATGCTTGTGGTGCTCGAGAGCAACATCTTGTGGGTTAACCCCGACTGCGGGCTCAAGACTCGTAAGTATGCGGAGGTGAAACCGGCCCTCAACAACATGGTTGCTGCGGCCAAGCTGCTCCGCCTCCAACTTGCCAGTGCCAAGTGAGAGAGGCTCATGAGAGATTTGGAGTTCCTTACACCTCCATCAAACAAGAAAAAAAAATACTTAAAACGAGAGATTTGTGTCTTGCCATTTGAATAACCGTGTTTTTGATTTCCTTCTTCCGTGGTTTCTTCTCCCCAAATATCTCTTGTATTTTTGGATATATCAGAAAGAGTTTGTTTCTTCCTACAAACCTAAGCACGTTCTCATAATAAAGATCAAATTGATACAATGTTTTAAAGATTGAGGATTAAACTTTTTAAAATTTGAACTAAATTGATGCAATACGTAAAGGATAAGAGTTAAATTTGTTTTTATGCATAGTTCTATAATCAGCTATGTCATATAACAACTAATAGGCGGTGGCCAAAAAAAATTAGTTGAGTTACTAAAAAAGAAACTTTTATAATTTGGTGAACAAAAAAGAAACTTACCTTGACCCCTAAATATAATTTATCCTATTTTAACTGTTGTCATAGGTGTGCATGTGTATATGAAATAGAAATCGTTCTTTTTTTGTGTCCCTATAAATATCTCAACACTAAAAATATGATTTAAAGTTTAGGATTAAGATTTGTAATTAGTGTTTAGGGTTTAGAATTTATGGTTTATAAATTAGAGTTAGAGTGTAAAGTTTAGTTTTTTAGTGTTGAAACATAGAAATAGACATTAAAAATGGTAGAAAATTTTTATTCGTGTGTATATTCTATAATTTTTAATTTCTTAATGAATGAATTAATATTTGATGTATTGTAGTAGATAAATCTATGCACATTCGACGAATAAAATAATATCATATCATTAAAAATAAAATTTAATAAATTTAATTTTTTATGGTGTGTCATTTCTTCTTAGTCGATGTTGTATAGAGTTATACACTATTAATATAATATAAATTCTTAATAAAAATATTATATATAATATACATGTGAATATATCTCAATTATATAATGTTGGTTCAAAGTTTCGTTTGCTTATCGGAGAAGTGTTCACTCCTTTAGCTAGCTTGGCATGTTTTGTTCAAATGAAATTGTTTATCTCTAGATAACTTACCATTAGATAACTAAAAAAATCCTAGAAAAATACTTAACGGATTTAGGTTTATCATGTCAAAAGGAAAAATCTTGAATCAATTTATATACCCAAACTACCAAAAACGAATTGGAATTTGAGTCTTTGCGAAGTGGAAGGAAATGTACAAGTCGAGATTGCAGGAGTTTTCCCAGAAGAAAGCATGGAGGTTGCTGGAGTACAACACCACAAAGCAGGGCCAAGACCACAGTCCTCTCTTCGAAGCCACCGTGATCGTGAATGGAACATCGTTTCAGTCTCAGAATCCGGCCAGGTCTTCCAAGGAAGCCCAAAACGACGCCGCTTATCTCGCTTTCATGCATTTCACATCACCTCCTCCGCTTCCTGATTCCGGTACTCTCGTTTAGTTTAAGAGAAACCCTAACCCAAAATGCAACTTTTTTTTGTTTTGAATTTGTGTTTGGTATTTAAGAAAATGAGGGAAACTCGGAAGGAAAAAAAACACTGTTCGTGTTAGTGTTAAAGAAATTATATGATTGTAGATTATGAAATTATATATTTCCGTGTTTGGTTGCTGTGATTTTTGCAGGCACTTCAAATGAAATGGCTATTAACAAGATAATGTCACCGGAAACACAAGATGCAACACATTCTCAGGTCGATGAATCGGATTCCATTTGCAAAGATAATGAAAAGTTAACGGTCATAAATGTTTTTCCATATCCATTTTATGATGACACATGTTCAGTGATTGTTTCTCTTTGTTTTACATTATTATTTTTCTGATTTGGAATTGTTTTGCTTATAGACATGCAACGTATGTATAACAAAGAGGAAAACGAAGGGAGCACTTTTTTCGCCATTTTGTGGTGTGTTTAGTTTGAATTGCATTGTAAAACGAATTTCGGATGACAAAGAAAGAAAATTTTCTTTTTTGAGTGCCATGGCATTCGATTCTCAAAGTTTTATCAATTTGGTAGAGACTAGAGAGAGATGGTTTTTGTGTCTGACAAGTAGGAAAACCTATGATGCTATAAATGAACTTGGTGAAACTGAGCTCTGCTCGGAAGTATAGGTCGAGCTTGGTTGACAAGTTTCCTTAAAACAGGTAGTTCCTGAACATATAGATTTTTTCAAGACTGGAGACTTCTAGCCCTGTCATGTCAATTGCAAACCATTTGCATAAGTATGCTGATTTTCAGTCTCTTTTTGTGAGCATTATGGTTAGTTTTGAACGTTTGCCTTAGTGAATACTTATGAAGTGCTTACGATTATGATTCCTTTTCAGGCAAGTCTAATAGGGGTTCAATGGCCGTTACTCCTGTCTACAAGGAAAGGGAAGTGTATATTCCCTCAACTTCTAACGTGACGTTAGATGTCAATGCCGATACCCAACAGAATCTTGGATGCAAAGCCAACACGTTGCTTAATGCTATCTCAGTCTCAGGAAAGAATCCACAGGAGGATAGGGGTGAGTTTTCTTATGTAAACACTTCTTTTTACAGATTGAAATTAATGCTTGAGATTGCACGCAAATGGTTTTGCATTTAGTTTCTTAGCTCTGTAACGATTTATCTTGTTTAGAAGTATTTGTGCTTGTAAAAGCAATTACCAAATTTTGATTTATCCATTACATGTTTACGCATGCTATCCTATTCCTCGTGCTTTACACAGGTTCGACACTTATATCATGCCACATTGCACCGTGCAAGTTCTTTGTTTGCTTGCATAGATGAATGCACGCCTGCAACATGCAAACGCTTTTCAGTTCAGTTAACTAGAGTGCATTTCTTTTCATCTTTTTGTAGTCAAATTACATGCATGCTATTGAACATTAGCTTCCATGTATATGTCTTTCTGCGTTGTGTTCATATCGTCTTCATGTGAATCGATTTGCAGTTGATGGAACATTCTGCAATCATGATCCCTCTGTTTCGTTCCCACAACCAGAGATAACAGCAGATTGGCAGAGTAGTTCACCCTTATTGGAATGGTGTGATCATCGTGTCTCGGTTTATGGCTTTTCTACATCAAATTTACCTCATAAGAGTTACTACCAATTTGGTTAAGGGTTCAACCAATCAGTCTGTTGAAATCAGTAACATATCCTGCAACAGGATCGTGTTTCAACCCCATGTGCCGAACATGAAGTTTCCTGCCGGTAGCACTATATTGCCCATGAGCGATGACCATTGGGTTGCTCTAAAGCTTGGATCTCAACCAAATCAGTGACTCCCGTGAACCTATAGGTTTTGTTGCTGATAATAAATTTTGTGTTGCCATGTTTCTATGAAGTGCTTCATATATGGATGAACCACTGATTGGAGTATATTTTGACCATAGATATAAAAACCGGACCAGTCGGTTCTACCTGGATCAACTGAGAACTTGTTGGTTCAGTATTTCAATCATAAGTTGAATCTTAAAATTAGATAATTGGCTTGAACCGGTAGAATTTTGAGAACTGGAAAACAAGTACTTTTCATTTTGTTTTCCAAATAAAAATAGCAGGGCTTTTTATTATGTTTTTCTAAATTTTAACCTCTGTTTCTGTTGTCCTATAAGTAATTACTTATTTTGGAATAACTATCAGAATTAAATATAAAATTTAGTCAAATATAAAATAGTTATATTTTGATATACAAGCTGTATAATCTTTTTATAAAATTTAAAATCTAAATCTCAAACTTTAAAACTTAAATTCTAAATTCTAATTATAAACCTTAAATTCTACACCTTAGATATTAAACCCCTAAACTCTAACCTAAAACCCTACCCCTAAAATTGATTTAATGAGATATAAGAACTTTGATTTAGTTTATCTAAATTGAATTTGACCAATTCAAACTGGTTTTATTTAATCAATTCTAAATCTTTTTTAAAAAATATGTATAATCATAAAAAATTCACTAAATTATAAATATAAATAATTTTTATAAATAAAATTCAATTTGACTAGTAGTAAGTTCTAAGTCGTGATAAAAAAATCAAATAGAAAAATACTTGATTGTTACCCAAACCGGACTGAGCCCGTACAAATATGGGAAAAAATAAGTCAAATAATTTACACCTATTCCAAATACATTGTTCCCCTAAAAGCTACAAAATTAGGTAAAATAAATTGGGCATTGCCAACCAAAAACTATATAATTCAATAATTAAAGCTCATGAGGACAAAAATGATGGAACCATTGAGGATCACATTAGAACTCCCTCAGTGTTATTAAGTGCTTTCTTCGCAACCTTAAATTTCTCATTTACTTTCTTGTTGCTTCTCACGACATACTCCTTGATGAAGAACTCCACACCTTGTCTAAGAGTCTCGAGCTCGGGGGTGACGGCTATACGAGTGAACATGTTCCATATAACCTTATCAGGATACTCGAAGATGGCCTCGAAAAGCATTCGGAAATGCATGATCCTTTTTGGGCTTAGCATCTGAGGATCACTCCACGCGACAGTTTTCAAGACCGCAAGGGAAAGGGTAAACGAGGCAACCATCTCGGCCATGAATTTTGCTAAGTGCATCGACCTTAAAAGCGGCATTGAATCCAACTCTTTGAAGTGATCCCAGAGACAATACTGTAAAGGTCAGAAAATAACATTAATAGAGTTCATTTCGTATGCACATGACACAGTACTTCAATTAAAAAAAGTGCTAGTTTTTAATATCTACCCAAGGTTGATTTTTGTGCATTCGTCACTTAATCCGCAAATGGAAAAGAGAAGACTACCTGTAAGGTAAACTTGTGGTTTTTGTCATGCTCACACAACTTAGTAGCAAGAACAGTGTAGTACTTGTTAAAAACCTTCTCTTGCAAGCAGCATTCCACGAGAACCCGGATAATATCTCGGTCCTGTAAATGGATAAGTGAAATAACAACTATTGAATAGATGAAAAGGAAACATCTCTTTCTCATTCTGAAGAACAACGCTGCCTACCTGCATTCCAGGCAAATCCAACCGTAAAAGCTTCTCAAACGCATCAATGTAGTCTTCCCCACTCATTATTACACAAAAGATTGCCCTCCTGGCATCTGTATTCATCCTCTGTTTTGCGGCAAGCTCTAGCATTTTCTGGGCTTCGAGAGCCTCTTTGTCGATTGTGTTGGCAACCTCTTCGACATTACCTGTTGCAGAGGCCATGTCCCCGGATAACCACCATTGCCCCTTCTTGTCAGGATCAAGCAGCTTGCTCCATTTAAGCCCTCTAATTAAAATATCCTCGACCCTTAACTGAAAATATCAAGGACCATGTCACAATACGCAAACAAAAAAGAAAAGAGTGCAAAATAAACCGATTAACATCTTCGGAACCTTCTTGAGAACAGTGATAAATATAAGATCCAATTTATCATCTTATAGCCGACAATAAGCTAAAATAAATGGTCTGATTGAAGAGACACTTGAAGCAAGTCTAATTCAAATAAAAGCAATACCTTCTGTAGCCATTTCTTTATCCGAGTGTGTTGCACCGTACCCTCCTTGGACTTTTTCTTGTTATTCTTTATATCACATATCGTTTCAAGCATGAATTCATCTGCAGAAGTAATAATATAATAAGCTATTGCAAAGCAGAAGAAAAAATAGTATACTAGATCCAAAAGGAAATTAATAAGAATCTTACTCTTTTGCCATTTATCTTAGCCTTGCCATCTCCAGACGAAGCCTTTAACTCATTCACTCTTTTTCGAACACAAAGAATAAAGTTTTTCATGGCAGCCGCATCATCACCCCTTATTTTCATCCCACAGCCTATCATTCAATGAAATGAATATTACAAAAAAATTTGCTTGTCCAGCATGTGGGCAATTTTTATCTACACATGCATAAACATTATGCAATCATCATAAAAGGATTACTCTATGCACCATAAAAATTTGCAAAAATACGGGATGGGAAGCACAATCCGTGTCGGCAAATAAAAAGGAAAAAGTAATGGGGTATGGCAAGTTCAAAGCTTAAGCATTCTGATCTCCATAAATACTTCTTAACAATCAAATTATGAAAATATTTACAAAAAGAAAAAAAAAGGAGAGGTACTTGTAATAATAAGCCTTACATTGCAAAACTGTCAGGATGGTAGAAACATCAATCTCTGTCAACTGCTTGCTCAACATGATCAGAAAATCATATATCAGGTCACTGGGAAGCAATCATTAAATACTGCCGTGAGAATACTGTTCTTCATACATCAAAAGGCATATTGAAATGTATGCTAAATTATATGATTGCAGCCAACTCTAGAACAGAAATGTCATGACCATGAAGCAGCTACAATCAAAGATAATAGAAACTTAAGCTGTGTGAAGAATCACTTAAACTTCCATGACAGAGAACGTTGTTAACACGTACAAAACTAATGTTGGTAATTTCATGACTCAGAAACTGCGATGCATGATAACAATATTCAATATCTTTCTAAATAGACTACTGTTGTCACAGAAATTTAAGTAAAATCACAACTAAAGCTTTTCAGTAGCCATGATGGCCTGCGTTCAATGTATCTGACCACATTGCCACCATGATAGAGAATAGAATACTAAAGAAATGCTCTTAACCATGAACCTATTCACTTTTTGAAAATGCTTTGATTAAGAGCATCCTTATTAAATAAAGAAGATTTTCTAAGAGAACCTTCCTTGAACAAACTCCAAAAATGCAGAGATAAGGTAGCAAAAGAGTGAAATTTCTCAACGACATATTGTCTTCTTTGAGATATTCCTCCTGGCAAAGAAACAAGTTAAGCACTTACAGATGAAGCAGTGCAACCAGGATAGTGATGTAGAATACAAACAAGCTAACTGCAGGATTAGCTTAGTCAAGAATTCATTTTGTTGCTCGTTTTCTATTTATGTGGTTTTCTTTATAGGTTTGGTTTTCTAAGTCAAGTTTATCAGCATTTTAATACTTTAAAATGCTTAACACCTTAAAAGAACTTCGATAAACTTGACTTAAAAACAAAACCCATAAAGAAACCACAGGAATATGCTAGGTCTAATATAAAAGTAAGAAACCAAACATACCACTAGATTTACAAGATATTAAAATTAGCCTCATCAATAGAAGAGAAGAGAATAACTTAATCTCATTAGTTTCTGTGCAGTATCGAATAATCTGAATGTCCAAAGTAAAATGTATTTCCATACAGCTGGATTTTTTTTAAAAAAAAGGCCTCTTAAAGCCATAACAAAAAGAGAAAAGAAAAAGGACAGGAAAGGAAAGGAAAGGAAGGGAAAGGAGAAAAAAAGACAAATCAGGTATATATGCCATAAGTACATACCTCAAAGATATTGGCAAGTAAAGCCATAAGTTTTGCACTGAAATCCATGCCAACTAAAGAAGCCATGCCAGCAACAAAAGCAGCAAAGACAGCAGCATGCCTTCACAAAGAAACAAAAAACATCAACTACATATACAAGTGCAGCGAATAGAAAAAATTAACACAAGTACAACAACAGATGCCTAAGGTTTCTCCCGCTAATTGTAGTGGGCAACAAGCATCATATTGTGCCATTGTACTCTATTAAGGATCTTGAGTTGGAAGATACGAACAATGGTTATTATTTTCTATCTTCCATTATAGCTATTCGTCCTTTGATTAAAATATATTACATTGAAGATTAGAATGACAACTGTTTCATGTTTCATAAATAACAATTTCATAAGAATAAAAATCACTTCACTTATAGTGCAATGTAGAGTGCAAACTAAAAAACAAGGACGATAAGTACAGGCGCATTAAACAAAATAAATTAACAAACATAGCATACATATAAACTGAAAAACTAGAAATAAGTTCTTTTTACTGAATAATATAATGGAGAAATATGAACATATAGAGAGAGGCAAGGTTTGATCTTAACTGTTCATTGCCGCGAGGACCATTATGACAGGATGCCAAGACCTCCTCAGTGATAATCTGTGTGCTGACACTACGAATAACTGACTGCAGAAGAGTGAAATGATATAGTTGACATTATATCGTTTCATTTCAAAATGTAGAAGCAGAGGATACTAAATAGGCAACCGCATGCGAATTTCTTTGAAAAACTATCATATGGAAGGAAAGCTTTTGGTATGATATTAAGTTCATTAAATTAATCAACAAATTCATAAATGCAGGTTCAGTAAAACTGCAGCCCCTCCATAAATTTAGTGGGAAACACCTGTACCGATTCCATACACTCAAGCTTAAACAGATAAATCTATGACCTAATATTTTATCCTGAGCGAGGCAGCAGATATAGCTTAAATCTATTGCAGAAGCTTTTGGTATGATATAGAGAATTCTATTAACAAAAAATCTACAAACAGCATAGCAGCATACACGAAAAAGTGTGGCCATTTCTCCAGTAATTGATTCCACATTAGATTCAGAAAGCCTATTAAGAAGACCTGGAACATGGTAAAAAAAATAAACAGCGTGTCAAATTCAAACAAAAATAGAAAAGTGAAAAATACTAGAGTTCATCAAAACTGAATATCCATAACTCGAATTCGTCTGCACATTCGAGTCTGCTCCTCTGATTCATTTCTTGCACGGGCTCTCAAGTGAGGAGCAACATATTTCCCACTGCCCTTCATTGCAGGCACCTTAGCTAAAGATTCATTCAAGGGTACTTCCTCATCATGGCACTCAGAAGGCTGCGGTACATCAAGGGCTGTCTCACTCTCACCCGCCATTTCACCTTCATGTCCTTGCAGCACAGACTTCCTCTTCTTACGCCTCTTCCGTGAAGGTGCTTTAGCAGGAATATCTTCCACTGCTGCCTCATTGTACTCCTTGCCCTCAGAAACTTCACTATCCAAGTCATCTGAAACATCATCTTTGATAGCCAGCTCAACTGACCTTTTCTTCTTTCGTTGCTTACTCGAAGAACGGTCCAGAGCTTCGTCATCAGAAAATCCTTCAAATGAAACATTAAGTCCATCATCATCTCCTCCTAATTTACCACCCTTCACCTTGAGTTTCTTAGCAAGTTTCCTCTCCGATTCCAAATCTTGCTGTGCAAGCATGTCAGAATTTGGCATCTCCATCTCAAGATACTCCTCGAACTTGGTTTTTGAAGATCTTTTCAAACCCTTCTTCGTTTTAACCATCTTCAATTCATTAACCTCATGATCATCTTTAGACTTCAATTCAATACCTCGTTGCACAATATCTTTCGACTTTAAATCCTTTGATTTTCTCTTCATACTCTGTGACTTCTGTAATCATCGAAATTAACATCATATGAGGGTTTGAACAAATTTCACAACAATGGCAGCAATGCCGCATATAGCGGCCGCAAATAGCAGTGTAACGTAAAAAAGCGGCTAACTTAAAACCAACTATTGCAGAGGCAGATAAACTTAAAATCTCTCTCATTACTCAAGTAGAAATCAATGTTCAAGTTAAGTTTAGGGTTTCAGAAATTACCTTACTCGATTGCTGCTCATTCGGGAACTTGGAAGGCCAACAGAAAGACGAGGCTCGAACAGAGTGGCGGTGAGAGACTTGTCCGGCGGCGGGGGATGGGTGATGAGAGTTCGGAATTTTACAAAAGAAGATTTGCGGAAAACTTTTTTGGTAGAAGGTTAATTACTTTTTAATTTAACATAAAGAATTATTATTAGTTTTTTATTTGTTCAAAAAAGGTTAATAAAATCTTAATATAATTATGTACGGAGTAACGTCTATAAATATATTTTCATAAATTAAATAATTGTCATTTGTTCATTTATATTTTATTTTTATTTTAAATATTATCATATAATTATATTAAGGCTTAATAGCAAAATAAGGGTTTAAATTGTATATGGTGTACACTTTTAGTGCCAAAATTATTTTTTATTTGAAATACGTATCTTAACTTTTTATGTCTTGAAATTTAGGTGTCCATTAATTATAGTTATTTTTTTAAAAAAATAACTAAATTTCTATTTTATTTTTTAACTTAGTTTAAAAAACCTTAAAATTTTCCAAAATTCACAAATAACCCTAAGTTCAAAATCCCTAACTCCCCAAATCCCAATTTATGTAGATTCAACCGCCGATGGTCATGCCGCCGCCCACCATGATCATGTACCTCACCATTTTGTCTTCGGAAATTGACTAACACTGTGAAAACATCGGGATGAAGGTCGAAATTTTTGAAAGGTTATTTTGAACGATTTGTGACGAACGGTGTATGAGTCTTTCAACGAGAGGAGGACATTTTATTCCATCGCCGACAATGTGACCAACGATGGCTAGAGTAGCCGAATTGGAGGGATTTGGGGTTTTTTAAAATTTTAGGATTTTTATGGGCTTTTTGAAAATTATGAGTCATTTTTTAAAAATATTAATTAAAAGAAATTAAAACTTAAAACCTGCCACATGTCATATCTTAATCGGCTAACAGGATTTTTTAACGGCTAGGTACCTAAAATTATCAAAATGAAACGTTAAGTACATATTTCAAGCGAAAAATAATTTAGGCACCAAAATTGAACAACATGTATAGTTTGAGCACTTATATTGCCATTAAACCTTATATTAATTACAAATGTATGTTTAATTATAAATTGGTAATTTAGTATGATTTATCTCGGACTCGAATTAGTCTCGAGCCTTAGGGCTTATTTTTGGTTGAGTTTTTTTTCTCAAACTCCCGTTATCATTGTATTTTTGCTGTTAAACAGGTGTCGGTGTAGCACCCAACGAGCTTTTGCTCGCCATATTCTTCACCCAAAAGCCCTTTGCCCACAACTGAATTTTTCAGCTTCTGGCAACGGGCGTTCAGGCCCCAACAACCATTTGCGCCCGCACCCAAAAATAAAGCCTTAGTCCAAGCTCGAGTTGCTTTCAGTTTTGAAATTTTCATAATCAGATTTGCTTGAATTTGAATTCTATTAGGTTCAAAATTTCCAGACAAATATTTTCGAACTCAAACTTTTTTTAGCTTAATTTTTTAAACTCGGATCAACACAAGTAGGCTTTTTCAACTCGAGCTTATTTTAAAAACTCCGCCAGCATGTTTAGTTTGTTTGGGATTGGCGTGTTGTATTATTTAACACACCTATATTATAGAAGGTGCAAATAACTATGCGTTTAGTAAAAATTATATTTAATACGTGATATTAAACTATTTAAGCCTTAACCAGACAATTGTCAACTTTGACAGTTTCAAAGCAAAACGCATAGAATCGATAAAAATAAAATAATAATAAAGTTTGGATAGAACTCAGCTTTCAATGAGCTTTGGATTTGGATCCCAGAGGCGACGAAACTAATTACTAATTAGAACCGGCGATAACAACTTTGGAAAATTTCCCCCTTTTACTTTTTGGTTAAATTTTGAATTTAGTCCCTGCATTATTAGGATTTCATCCATATACTTAAATTATATATTTTCCATCCACTTATTAGTGTGGGAAAGTAGTTTAAATCGTTAATGATGATAAAACTCTTGGTAAGCTCACATTATGAATTTTGTTCATTTACTTTTATTTGGTTGTTTTCGATCCCCCACTGAATTAGTCCAAAACGTTAATGACATTAAAATTTGGAAAAAAAACTTTGATACACAACTTTACACGGACATTTTAGTTTTAGGGGTTGGGGTTTTAGTTTAGGGTTTAAGGTTTAAGGGTTTAGGTTGTAGGGTTTAGAATTCAAGGTTAGTGTTTAGAATTTAGGATTTAGGGTTTAGAGTGCAAGATTTAGTTTATAGGGTTAGGGTTAGAAATTTAGAATTTGAGTTTTTATAGTGTAAATACACATACTTGTGTAAAATTAATTTTAGACAGCCTGTGTATCAAAGTTTTACCTTTAAAATTTTAGTTAATTATGCTATATTAATTTCCCTTAAACCACCTCAGATCTATTTTACGGTTTATGAAGATTAAAATTTTGAAACTCGTGACTATCCGTCATAAAAATGTCATCTCTAATCTTCTATTTTAATTCTCGATAAATAATACTTTACAAATTTCTCTCAACAAAATTCTTTGAAGCTCCTGACACCGACGGAGTGTTTGGTCAATAATTATTTTATAAATTCTAACAACATGTTGTAATCATCTCCGAATTCCATAGATAATCCAATGAAATTTAATCCTAGAAATCATCAAATTGTCTCATTTAATCCAGCAATACGTCCTTGAATACAAGGCTTAATTTTATTTCAAAAAATATTAAAAAAAGTACGTATAGTTTCTACCTTTAATCTTGTACTCTTTTGAACCCAGCAATTGGCTTCAAGACTATAAATGCTTAGTTCCACCTGTGGCACTTGACAAGCCTTCCATACCCAGAAAACAAAAATATTAGAGCCACAAAAGCTTAAAATCAAATGGCTGTTCACCGTTCATTAGTTGTTTTTGCAATTGTTGCTTTGATCGCTCCGGCGATATCGTCGGCTATGGAATACGTAGTCGGCGGCGACGATGGGTGGAAACTAGGAGTTAAGTACGATGATTGGGCTAAAGACAAGATGTTCGTTGTTGGAGACACTCTTGGTAAACTTTGCGATCCTAATTAATTTTTTTCTTGAGTCTAACATATGCCTATATTAACTATAATTTGCAATATTTTGACGAAATATAATGTTTTGATTGAAAATTAGTGGGTTTATGATCCTAAAACATATTTTTGGACTAGAGATTTACTTGTGGATCAAATACACTATTTTATTTATTTATTTACTTTTGTTGTTGCAGTTTTCAAGTACAAGTCTGGATCTCACAATGTGTACAAAGTGACCGGAGATGAATTCAAAAGCTGCACTGTTCCATCAAACAATAGCTTGGGCTCATTCACCGGAAACGACACGATTAAGTTGGCAACCGCCGGAACCAAATGGTACATCTGCGGCGTCAGTGGCCATTGTGACGGTGGGATGAAGCTCAAGATCACGGTGCTAGACGGTGCCCCGGCTCCTGCTCCCAGCACTGCCTCAACATTATTTGCCAAGGGCACCGGCTTCCATGTCTTGTTAGGGATGACTTTCGCCATTGTCGCTGTGATCATGGTCTAATGAAGCTTTTTCATTCATGGGGGAAACAATTTGAAGGCTTAGCATTTTAAATAATAAAACAGTTGGAAGGGATTGGATTGGAATTTTTATTTACTGTTAGAACGTTTAATGAGATGGTTTTCCATTATTTAATCTGTGTTAAATTTTTGTATTGGATGGATTTTAAATTATAATTTAATGATCTTCAAATTTTGAAGGCTTAGCATTCTATTGTATTTACGACGTAACATATTAATAAGAATAGATGAATAGACCTAAAAGTGCTTAAACTAATAAATGAAAGAAGAAAGGTGAAAATACTTAATATATTTATAATATTATATGCAACAAAATTCAACTTTCTTGAAAAGACTAAGTAATTTTCAAAGTTATTTATAGAAATTTTTATTGTATAATATATCACATGTTAATTAACTATAAGTTTGACTATAAATATTTTTCTTCTCAAAAAGTTACAATTTAATCATTCAATTAAATTAGGCTATAAACATGTTACTTTGCCCTTAAAATTAAAACATGATATAGTAAGATAACAATTTTAATTTTAGTCCTAATTAAAAATTAATTCAATAAATTTAATATTTCATATTTAAAAATTTTGTTGTTGCACTATCCTGTCACACCTTCTAACCACTTATCGCACTCTATGCCACTATTCATCAGCTCAATATTTGATAGATGTAATAGCTCGACAGACGCAATTACTTCACTACTGAACAACTAATAGACTCATAAAACATATCCATTATGACCTTAACATCACTTGCTATGTAACCTGCCGACTTGCCAACC
Source organism: Hibiscus mutabilis (assembly GCA_019671005.1). Classification (NCBI taxonomy): domain Eukaryota; kingdom Viridiplantae; phylum Streptophyta; class Magnoliopsida; order Malvales; family Malvaceae; genus Hibiscus; species Hibiscus mutabilis. Next base: position 38,412,347 of record CM033751.1, on the reverse strand, counting down.
TGGTAGAAAAAAGTCAAGTATTTTTCTTATAAAAAATAAAAATTAGAGGTCGGGTACCTGACCCATTAAATTGTACGGGTAGACGAGTTGGGCTCGGGCCGTAATATTTGACTAAATAAGTCGCAAAATTGTTTATTTGATTTTTTTTAATTATACATTTTTTTTGAATTCTATACAAAACTTGATTAAGCAAGTGATATATATTCAAAATAAAAAGATATATATTGAATATATTATATTGTAAGTGTGCATCTGGTATATAGTACGTTTAAATATTTTATAATTAATTAATATTAACAGTAAATATTTTTTTCTCTTGATAGTCAATTGATGTTGACAAGAACTGAATCTCAATCCACTCACAAATTGAAATTTACAAAGTTTACCATTAAATTGTGTGTTTTTCAATTGACAACCAGAGGAGACCAATATATTCATTACTTGATATTTTTTATTTTTGAACACCCCTAATTTCTATTCACAAATTATTTTATTATAACATTATAAATCTCTAATTTCTAGTTTTGAACACATAATATAAGTCTTAATCAAATGATAATTTTTAGTTTTGAACATATAATATGTACTGAATTATGTATACTGGATTATGTAAACGTATAATTATAAGTTTTAAACATCCTATGTTTAGATTATGTAATTTGGACTTTAAATTTTTAAGTTTGTCCATATGATTTTTTTTTCTTCTAAATTTATGGTTTTCTAGAAAGCTCATAATTTATATCGGGTACCCTATGACCCGACTTGCGGGTGCCCGATCTTCACGGGTTAAGACATGAGCCGAATTTTTTACTACCCGGAGAATTAGATACCTAATTATGAGCATCTCTACTTGCTAGTAGGTACAACCACTTCATTAATAAAATTTTTAAATATGAAGAATTAAATTTATTAAATTATTTCTAATTAGGACCATATTAATAAAATATATAAGTTTTTGGACTAAAAGTATTATTATACCAAGCCATATGTTTCAATTTTAAAAATGGCTTGTTTGTAATAAAATATTAATTAATGATTAAATTTTAACTTTTAAAAGAAAACTGCCATATCTGTTACTAAAACTATAATTAAATCACTTGATGTATTTTATTTTTCTTATTGTGACACCTCAATCTAATATGAGAAAATTCAAGGATTTGTTGTGATATAGATAGGAAAAATTATTAGATGTTCATGGCTTATCACGCCATCCAATGAAATTTTTTTTCTTATTTTTTAAGGTGAATCTTCACATCTTTCTTATATGTAATTAAAAAGTGGGTGGAAATAGAGAAATTTGAACCCATATTTTTTTATTAAGTAGGGAGATATTTACATTTCTAAAATTATTGTGATTTGAATTCAAATAAAATACGATAACATGAGTTGGTGAGCATCATTGACTATTGAGTCGATTAGTGGATCTCAGATTTAAACCTGCATATGTGGTCTCCTCCGTGAGAAGAAACGGTGAACTTTCCGAGTCAAGAATGGATAATACTATTCCGTAAGCTAATTTCGGTTGTAAAAGTATCTGTATAGAGTGTAGAGTTCCATTTCAAAACTAAAAGTTGAATCAACAAGAAATGGAAAAGGAGAAGAGAAAATGGATACTTTGCTTTGCTTTGCTTTTAATTAAAACGAAAGAACCTTTTCTTTCATTCCCCTTTACCAAGGTCTGATTATAAAAGGAGAAGAAACAAACACAACTTTCAAGTAGTAAAAATCTCTTTGATAATTAATTTCCATTTTTCTCAGAAATGAAGAACCAAGAAAGCAGCGAGCCTTGTTACGATGATTTCGAGCCCTACTGCCAGTGGAGAAAAGAAATCCGAGCTCCCATCACCCAAGAAGCCGACATCGTTGAAATCCTATTACAAGGTATCAAAATTTGCTATCTTTTCATTTCTTTACTTATTGAAAAAAAAAAGACATCGATCGAATTTTAATTCTGTTGACATTGTTGTCATACTTTCTAAGGGTGGATGGTTATAATTAGTAGTGTCCGCATTTATTTAAAATTGAATTAATCAATCAATTAATTATGTATTTAATCGATGAATAGTTAAAAAATTCAAAATTTGGTTAATAGTTTAAAATCAATCAATTAACTAAAAATATTGAATTCTGGATATTATATATATATATATATATATATTAAGCCCAAATTCATTAATATGTCAAGAAAACCCAACTAGTTTTTTTAACCCCCAAACCTATTAATATTTCAAGAACCAACAATTTTTAACCCAGAACGAAAAAAAGGCAAAATTAATCTAATTTAACTAAAGAAAAAAAAACACACACACAAGCAAACACTAAAACTTATAACAAATTTAGGTTAATTTGAAAGCCAACAGAATTTTAATTGGTTCGGTTAATATTTTTTAAACAAATTTTGGTTTTGTTAATGATTAAAGAAAAATATTTCGATACCAAGTTACCAACAACTAGTTGGTCTAATGAGATGAGATCCCTTAATTAAGGTCAGAGGTTTGAATGATGGCCTTGTGAATGGGACAATTGGGTTAGAAGGGTCGTCCCAATAATGAGCTTCTACAGTACCCGATACAGATTAATCAACCAATAACTTAGATATCGATGGTTATACCAAAAAAGAAATGTATTTCGATTAATTCAGTTCGGTCAATAACCAAATTAACCATTTAAAAGCCCCTACTTATAAGTTATAACTTCTTCATTCAATAAACCTAAACTCAATCATATTTGTAAGTGAAATTCAAGTTAAAATTAAGCTGTGATTCATATAAAAAGCTGAAGCATTTTTGCAGGATTCAAGGAGGAAGAACTGAAAAGCGAGCTAAGCTGGGATGGATTCTTATATATCAGTGGAGAACACCCGATGGGGAAGAACAAAATAAAGCGATTCAACAAAAAGATTGACGTTTCAAAGTATGAAATCAAAGGAATTGAACCCAAGTTTGAAGGTGGGAAACTTGTTGTAAGGTTTCCATGTAAAAGCTCAGCCATTAGCTTCCTCACCAATGGGAAGGGAAACACAGTTGGAATTCTTGATGTACACAAATTTCTCAGGTCTGCCATGGCTCTTGCTCTTCTCATGGTTCTTGGGTTTTATGTGTATAAATATTCTCAGTGTAACGATTTCTGAAATCGGTGTTGAATTTCCATGAGATTTGTACGAATAAAATCAAATTGTAATTGAAGTTATCTTCTCAGTTAATGAAAGATTGTTGACATGCTGAACATCTACTTCTCCATTGATCTTTTTTCCTATTTAACGTAGGGTGATCTTTGGATCAAGTTGAGTTAACAAATTTCGAGTTAATCTAGTTGGTACAAGTGTTATTTTATAACCCAAACTTTATTTAAAATTTTTTCAATTTGAATAAATTCGATTTGAGTTGTTCGAGTTTCTGTTCAAATTTAATTGTAAATATTTATAATATTATATGTTACACCCAAATCTGTCGTCTCCGCACAATTTTGAAAATACCCTTCGGCTCCACCATATTTACGAGCACCGGAGATGATTCACGATGACTACCTCTATAAATAAAGGCCCCTCTGGAGACTAATGATTCCAGAGGCCTCAGCTTAGCAACTATGCACAGTGTCTACATGCCCAACATACAAAGCCTATGTACTCGAAAATTAGAACTATTTCTACCAACTCATCTATAGATCATTACTAGGCCTAACATCATCTAATCACCAACAATTCCGGGGACTATAAATATTCAGACTAGTAAATAGAGAAGGCAACCCAGATCCTAAGGGCAATACCCCTCTCCTCCAACATTTCTCCTTATTTGTTTCATGGCTCAAATCAACATGATGGTTGTGGCTCTCTGCCCCAAATTTACAGGGTGAACCGCCTGAATCCGCCATAACCACCTTAGTTAGCCGTCTCCACCTCTATTGTTCGTTGTCTCTTCATTTTGACATCAACACAATTTTTTATAATCATATATATATGTGTGTATATATCCATACATAATACACATATATTAAGCAGAGTTGAGGGACTCTATTTTAAATTGAAAATTGATTAATTAAATATTAAAAATTTAAAATTATTTGAGTCTTGTTTTATAACTCAAATTTTATTTAAAATTTTTCGAATGAAATCAATTTAAGAAATTATGATTTGAATTAAATCAAATTATTATTTTTTATATCAAGTAGAGTAAAAAATTAATTCTTTCTAAAAACAAATCGAATTTTAGTTGCCTGAAATCAACATATGACGACCGCTATGTCTTCATGAATGTTATGTTTTGATGTTATTAATATACACACAAGCACACAACAATGACTTTAATTAATTAATTTACTTTTTTTTACTAAATTAATTATTTCATTGATAGTTTTTTTATATAAATTTTAATTCTAATTCTAATCTCACCTAAAGGGGAGAGGAAGGAAAGAAATTCTAAGGGGAGAAAATGGGTGTTCTTATTAAGTATAAAACTCATAACTTAAAGAAATGTGAGAGAACATAGATGAGTAGCTTGACCAATCGGCCAAATGTGCTTGCTCCTATTGACAGTTGTTTATTGGTATAAAAATAAACTACTATTTAATTTTATAGATCCATACTTTTCATTGTTTTGTATACTTCTTCAATTGACTTGGTGTCATTAAATTAAGTGACATAAGACTGAAGCACACACTTTAAAAATATGCATTAAAATTAAAAGGAATATTTTATGTAAAAATATATTTATTAGTAAACTTAAATCAACGAATGATTAGAACTTATCAAGTGGTTCATGTGAAAAAGGAAGTGATACTAATTGACTTGAGTTCGACCAACTTATCTCACATATGTGCGCATTATTAAAGAACTAAAATTAATGAAAATATAATATCTTATAATGCCACCAGTTTAAAAAATACTACTATAATAATTATTAGTAAACTTTAAAATATAGGTATGTTAGTAATTTTCTTACAGAAAGTGTGTGTCAAAGGATTTTATATATAGTATAGATAGATAATTTAAAAAAATACCAAATACATATTATAAGACCCTTTTTTTAGAAAAACTAAATTAAAGAATGTTTATAGGTGGAGAGGTAAAAAAGTTTGGGGAAAAATCTCATTGGTTTTAGATTGAAGTTTTAAATGAAAGTTTTTTTTTTTGTTTTATTTAAACTTTTTTGTAAAAGTATAAAAAGATAAAAGTTCGGGGGGAAATTTCATCGGTCTTAAAAGCAGAGTTGTGGGGTGCATATCTAGGTTTGCTTGAAGCCTGGGCCGTGGGGTCTAGGAGAGTTGTACCGGAAATGGATTGTCTAGAACCGGTAGTGCGTCATGCATGTGCATCGAAATGAGAATTTAGTTGCGGATGGAATGGCAAAGTTACCAGATGGTAGTTCTTTACTTGTTTCCCAGGATGTTAATCGGTATGAGGCTGTTGGTGGGGTCAGTCTTAGGGGCTGCATTTTGATTTTCTTTGGTTTACAGTAGGATGAGGTTTTGTTTTAGTTTATGATTTTCGAACTTTGGTTATGATACGATAGAGTGTACTTTTTTCCTTCATTAAGTTTAGGGAGATTTTTAATGAGGCACTTTTAATATCTTACTATCTTAGGTGTATTTTCCTCTTTTTACTAAAAAAATACATATATTTTTTAATATTTTGCAACTAATTTAATGTTAAATTAACTCGCGATACTAATTCAACTATATATTTTTTAAAGGCTTAAACGTCAAAAAAGTTTTTACGTCAACTACTGTTCAAATATTCCGTCACCCTATCAGTACATGACACATGACCCGTTTTTTATTTTTAAATTTATAATTTTTTTAAATATATGAATTTCTTTAAAAACTTCAAAGTTTTAATTTTTCAATCAAATCCTCAAATCACTTCTCCCCCACTGTCCGGCACCCCCCACACGTAGGTGGTTCACCGTTCACCACTCAAGCGTCGCGTACCTCACCGTTCAACATCCCCGCCCTCTAGCCGCCATTCAAAACCTAATCGACCTCTTTTTTCTTCATTGTTGAATATTCGTTGATGGAGCAATCGACGGTTCATTCGTCGATTTTCGATGATAGGACGATAGAGTTTTCAGTCGTGGTGGTCCGATGAAGGCAATGGTCACTGGTGGTGATTGAATCGGTGGTGGGAGAGGAGGAATTTAATGATTTAAGGTTGGTGTTTGAGGTTTTAGAAAAAAATAAAGATTTTGGGTTTTTTTATAAAATTAAAGATTTTCTAATTTTTTAAAATTAAAACAAAAAATAACAGAAATAGGTCATGTGTCATGTCTGATTGGATAGCTGAAATTTTTTAACGGTCATGACCAAAAAATCTTATTTCAGTAACAGAATAAAATGTTAAACACCAATTTAATCTGAAAAATAATTTAGGCACCATACTAAAAAAATAATATAGTTTAGACACATTTCTAAGGTTTTAATTATGCTAATGGTTTCATACTTTTTTTTGGGGGGGGGGGGGGTTATATTATATTCTTTGATTTCTATTTCTTTTATTCCTTGTTTTGCCTTGGCCATGACAAAAATACTTTTCCCCAACCTTGTCCAGTATGGTTCCGTTGGCAACAACACCGTTATTAAATATATACGCTTTTTGCCTTTGTGTTTCCAAATTATAATATATTATTTAGAGCTTTCGCTTTTTCTTTAAAAAAATCATAATTTCGTATTTTATATTTATCTTTAATACATATTTTAACACTAATTTTTTATTAAATAAAAATTATATTTTCAAAATATGATATAATTTAAATCTATACAAGATAAAATACTACTTGAATTGAGAATAACCAGAACAAGAGAATCAACTACCCTGTCGCACCTTCCATGAGAGGGTGGACACGAAAACGGACCAAAGTTGGGAGTTGAAAAAATATATAAATTTTTAAAAGTGAGGCCAATTCATAATTAATATAATTTTAAATATATATATATATAAATAAAGTTAAAAAATAGTAAGGGGGCAAGAGCCCCTTCCAATGTAAACATGGATCCATTCCTGGGTGAACAATTCTTTGAATATTACATCAGGCTAATTTGCAATGTAGTAAAACAACAATCACGTCTTATGTTGACGTCAACTATTCTTTCACTTTCTTTTTGTCATTAAAAAAATAAAAATTAACTTATTCTTATTGAAATGATGATATTATTTTTTATATTTTAAATATTTTTTAAGATTTTTAATGACGTGACAGGAAAAGACAAAATGATTACAGTCAACATTTCAACAAATTCAAAATAGCTTTAATGTTCTACTATATTTGAGTCAATTTAATAAATAAAAATAAAAATTTGAGGCCATAAAACATAAAAAAAATTTAAGAGTTAAAAGTAATTAAACCATTAAATTATTGTGTTAAAAACACAATTAATGAATTCCGTTAATTTTCTTAGGTTTGTTTGCATCGAAAACCTGGAAAACGAATCACAATTCAAAGGATTTGGGTAATTCTAAACATTCATAAAATCTTAAACCGTTGAGATATTTATTTTGATATAACAAAATGAAAAATATTTTTAGATTTGAACAAATATTGCAAAAGCAATTTAAAGTCCATTTAATTTGAAAAATATGTTTGAAAGCTTTTAAAAGTGTTTTTGACTCAAACATATATTTTCAAGTAATTTAATAATCCCCAACGGCTAATTTTCTAACGACTAGTTTTTCAACGGCTAATTTTTCAACGGCTAGTTTTTCATTTCACGCTATAAATACAAGCCAAAGACACTTGAAGAAGAAGTAGAGAGAATATATCCAAGCATGTTGATCAAGAGATTTTGAGTCCAATTCTTATTTCTTCATTTCTCTTGTACATATTCTAGAGAGTGCTTATTTGTATATATTTTGTACTCTTTCTAGTGAGCTTAATCTCTGTAAACACCCACCTTTGTGAGATAATTTGTTTACTTCTTATCCCTTGTAAAAGGAGAGGTTCTAGTTTAGCCTTAGTGAAAAACTAGAGTTGGTTCTATCTTAGCCAGTAAAAGATAGGATTGTAAAAGTTTCCTCCTAAGCCTTGAAAAGGGGAAGAATTCATAGTGAATTGAGAAATTCTTAGTGGTGTGCTAAGGTAGTGGATGTAGGTTTTGGTTAGAAAGCCGAACCACTCTAAAATCATTGTGCATTTTGTCCAATCTTTTATCGATTTTAGCCAATTCAACCAAGCATCAAAAATAACCCTCTTGATGGTTATCGGAGATCGGTTCGAGCGTGCTACAAATTCTTTCAATTGGTATCAGAGCATCGTCTCCATCAAAGGACTAACATCCGAGAGTAAAGATCATTTGCTCGAAGTCTACCGTTTAAGAAAATGGCAAGATTTGAAGAATGTTGCTTTATCTCGTGTCCTCCGCTCTTCGAAGGAAAATCATACTTCCAATGGAGCAACATCATGAAGTATTTTATCAAATCTCTTGATTTTGAGGTTTGAGATATCATTGAAGATGGATACTTAGAAGCTCCTAAGAAGAAGAAGAAGCAAAGGAGTACAAATGACACGAAGGCGAAGCTAAACTCAAAGGCGATGCACACTCTTCTTTGTGGCCTCAATGAAGACGTTTCCAAGAAAGTCTCCACATGCAAAAGTGCAAAAGAAATTTGGGAGAAGCTTGAGAAGCTCTATAGCAACAAGAAGGGAGAAAAGAAAGATGATGATCATTCATGTGCAAACCTTCTCTCCAATCCAAAGGTGGATGGTGTTTTGGCTCTCAATGAGCTCGAGGTATCTTCTAACTCAAGTCAATTAAATTCATATATATTTGATGAGTTACAAGATTCTTTCGATGAATTATTTTTGGAATTTGAGACCATGAATTCCAAATTTAAGAAAATTATTTCTAAACTTGAATTTGAAAACGAATTTCTTTTGAAAACAAAATTGGATTTTGAAAACCAAAATAAAATTTTGAAAAATGATTTAGAGTTTTCAAAAACAAGCAATGGAGTTTTAGAAAAAGAAAATCTTGATTTGAAAGTTAAGCTTGAAAGCTTAACAAAAGAAAAAGAAATTATTTTTAATAATTCATCTTGTCACATAATGGCAAAATGCTCACATTGTCGTTATCATGATCATTTTTTGCATACTTGTCCTATAAAGAAAAGAAAAACTTATAGGATTAGACAAGTATGAGTTCTTAAGGGAACTAAAGACATTGTGACTAATATAAATGGATCCAAAGCAATTTGGATACCAAAAATCAAGTAAATGTCTTTTGTAGGTGTGTTTGGAGCAATGGCAAACAAAGCAAAGATATGGAAATGCTTTAGTCACACAAATGAATAAGATAACCTCTATACTAATTCTTTATTTATTTGGTTATCTATTATTTTATTTTTAAAGTCTTTGATAAAATGAATTTCATATACTCTTAATTTGATTTTATATTGAAATTCAATGTCTTTTAAGTGTCAAGCATTTGAGCTAAATTTATTAAAATGAAATGCTTTGTTTAAGGGGGAGCTTTTAATTTAAAAAAAATCATATCTCCATTCTTATTTTACACCAACAATTGATATGTTTATCAATTGGTACTTCAATTTTTCAACATTTGGTGTTTTGAACTTAATGAGATTTCAAACTTTTTTGAAATTATTTTTGATGTAACAAAAAGGGGAGAGATAGGTTTGAAAAATTCAATTTCAAAAAGAAAAAGGGGGAGTCTTAAACATTTTTCACAAATATTCTCTTTTTTTAAAATTATTTTCTTAAGGAGAGCAATCTCAAAAATAATTTTTCAAATGTTTTCGTTATATCAAAAAGGGGGAGATTGTTGGGATATTTATTTTGATATAACAAAGTGAAAAATATTTTTGGACTTGAACAAATATTGCAAAAACAATTTAAAGTCCATTTAATTTGAAAAATATGTTTGAAAGTTTTTAAAAGTGTTTTTGACTCAAACATATATTTTCAAGTAATTTAATAGTCCCCAACGGCTAGTTTTCCAACAGCTAGTTTTTAACGGCTAGTTTTTCATTCCACGCTATAAATACAAGCCAAAGACACTTGAAGAAGAAGTAGAGAGAATATATCCAAGCATGTTGATCAAGAGATTTTGAGTCCAATTCTTATTTCTTCATTTCTCTTGTACATATTCTAGAGAGTGCTTATTTGTATATCTTTTGTACTCTTTCTAGTGAGCTTAATCTCTGTAAACACCCACCTTTGTGAGGTAATTTGTTTACTTCTTATCCCTTGTAAAAGGAGAGGTTCTAGTTTAGCCTTAGTGAAAAACTAGAGTTGGTTCTATCTTAGCTAGTAAAAGATAGGGTTGTAAAGGTTTCCTCCTAAGCCTTGAAAAGAGGAAGAATTCATACTGAATTGGGAAATCCTTAGTGGTGCGCTAAAGTAGTGGATGCAGGCTTTGGTTAGAAAGTCGAACCACTCGAAAATCATTGTGCATTTTGTCCAATCTTTTATCGATTTAGCCAATGCAACCAAGCATAAAAAAATAACCCTCTTGACGGTTATCGGAGATCAGTTCGAGCTTGCTACAAATCCTTTCATGAACACATAAAATAACACAATAAACAACATTCCCGCCACTATCAAATTACTTGCTCCAATCTTCATTGTTGTTTCCCCCTTCACCTTAAGCCATTTGATAGACCGTTTCGGGCGAGCCATCGGCAATATAGCATTTTCAGTCGGGGCACTTGTAACACTATTGTCTCGAGCCGGTGGCAACGGTGTCTCTTGATGCACTGGTGAAAGTGGATCTTGTTGGGAAACATGCGAAGAAGTGATCTTCTTTCGTATTGTTATATAAAGACCCGGTACTGAACCTTGCACGAATTTCGGTTGGTTTGCAATCTTTAGGAGTGGGGAATTCCTTGCGGAACTGGACCCATTTACTTTCGTCGAGGGGCCGTTCGCCGGAAACCGTTAGGACCACGTTACTGCCGAAGTGAACTTTCAGCTGGTCCTTTTTGAAATCTGATTAAACATAGTTGAAAACAATTTGAATGGATCAATTGTGAAAAGAAGTATGAATTCGACGTTTAATTCAATTGATTCGTATAAACATTTTAATTCGAAAAAGCAAAAAGACCGTATATAATTTATGTATAACCTTTGAGTTGAAACTCAATAATGTCATTTGCTTCTCCTTCTTTGTATTGGCAATCAGGCTGAAAATCTTGGTAAGAACGGGACATTTTGTTGGGGGACTATATATTAAGGAACATTTGAAAGAAATAGTAGTATTTATTATTTATTTGGGAATAAAATGACAAGAATGAAGAGTCTTGCAATACATATATATTATGAGATTGCATGTTCAAACAAAAGAATTGCCTGATCTAACTGAATAGGTTAATTTCTTTTGGGGTTTCTTATGGAAATAAAAGAGAATCATTCCTTTTTCCTTTCTTTAAACTATACATATATGCTGTCCTCGCTTTCTTGTTCATCCCTTTTTTGCTTCATAGGTTTTCTTGATAAGGGAATATGGAATTAGTTGAAACTTGAAAGCCCCCACCATGTCCCAGGGATGGACCGAGGGGATGTAGGGGCAGTCGTCCCCTTAAAAATTTGAAATTCGAATATAATTTAAATATTTATGTATTTTTTATTAAAAATTATTTTCGTCCCTAAAATTTAATAAGTACGCCCTCTAACATAAACTTATGCGTCCATCTCTGCCATGTCTTCTCTCAAATCTTAATGATTTCTCGAACCAGAGAAAAGGAATTTGAATAAGCTGAAGCAAAAATTAACGGCTTTTATAACCTCTGAATTGAGCGTTTGCAGCTGGAAGTTTTTAAAGCCCTAATTCCAAGCTAGCTTGAACCCTCATAAAAACCCCTAGTTTAGCATGGAGCTCGAAGATATTTGTTGAAATCCAGGAACCAATTTCCATTATGATCTCGTATGATATCACTTCTCGTATCAAAGACTCGAAGATGTTGTCATTGCACGTAATTCAAAAGTATTAATTGTAATTTTATTTGCGCATTGTATTGATTAATTCTGATCGTAAATATACAAACACATTATTTGTAACTGTAATTATAACTTCAAAAATGAAATAATCTAATACAAAAATAATAATAATAATAATTTAATAATCACAACCTGACATGGGTGAAGTCGGGAATTTTCTATTAGCGGTTGAGGTAGAATTAAAAAAAATTAGGGGTAAAAGCTAAAAATTTCGTGTTAAAATTGTTTATATTTGGATTATTAACTTTTAGAGGGTCAAAAAATGAAAATTTCCATTCAGTTAAATTGCTGAATGAGATTAAATTAAATTTCCTAACTACCCTTTAAATCATTTACTTTTCCCTTTCTTGAATGCCCCCAAAAGCAAAGCCTCTTAATTCAGAATCTCGCAATTGTATTGATTTAGGGTATTGTTAATTTTCTTCTACTACCATTTTCTCTAAAGGAATTTATTTTAAAAAAATTGAGTTTTTTTATTAAAGTTTTATTTTTAAGTTTTATATTGATTGTATATAAATAAGATTTTTCTCCTTTGATGAAGAATCATTTGTTCTTTATTAGTTTTGTTATTTTTTTTTTGTTTTGCTTTGCCAGAGTCATTTTACATATGCTTTCCTGGCTTTTTTCATCTACTTGTATGACAGTTTATTTGTCTGTATTTTTGCAGGTTTATTTGTCCAGTATTGTTTGCTATTATGGCAATTTAGCGTTCAGATAACAAAAATTATAGAGCGTTTCTAGTCACAAAACGATCGACGGTCTGATATTTTTTCTGATTCCTTTATGGTAGTTTGTCGATGTGCCAAGAACTCGCAGCGAAAGAATGCTTGATTCATAGAGCTTTTTGTTCAAAGTATATCTTTGTTGGATTTCATTTAGAAGACTATGCAAGTTTTTCTACAAAATAATGGGTTTTGCTTCTCATGTCTTTCACACTCTTTGAAGTTTACTGTATTTATTTTTCACATTATATTTTTTATGGTTGTAGTGTGATCCTTTTATAATCCTTTTCACTTTAAATACAATCCAGTACACTTTTTTGTTTTAAAAAATTTATTGTTTTCGGTGTGATTTATTTCATTAAAAATTTAAGTACAATTTTGCTAAAGATTTCGTACATTTTGTTTATTTTATTATTTTCTTGACTTTTTAATTAAGTAAAGGATTCTTTCATTTTGCCTATTTTTAGGGTTTAAGGTTAAGATTTAGTGTCATGATTTTAGTGTTTGTAGGTGTTAGGGTTTGAGAATAAATTTATTCTTAAAATTTAGAGTTTATGGTTTAGAATTTAGAGATTAAGATTTAGGGCCAATGGCGGATGCATGCAGCTCTCTAGGGGAGCGGTTGCATCCTCATTTTTCCAAAAACAAGTTTAAATTGAAGCGAATTTCTTTCTTATTTTTTAATTTAATTTGTAAAGGTAAAAAAAAATCATATCAATTTTAGAAAAAAAATTATTTTGGAACTCATTCTTCACTTTCTAAATCTGCAACTGTTTAGGACCCCTAAAAGGTGCATCAAATAATCACCCATAATATAAACTAAGGTAATTATTCTATACACTTGTGGTGGAAACTAAAAGTTTCTATAAGCATCTTAATTTTAAGGTTTAAAGATTCAATTTTTAAGTTTAGAGGTTTAGAATTAAGGGGTTTATCACTCAAACCCTAATCCCTCACTATATTACCCTAATCCCTAGATCCTAACATTTAAACCCTAATTATAATCACTATCCCTAAATTCTCAACCCTAAATTAAATCCCTAAACCCTTAAATTAAGTCACCATGACAACTTTTAATTTCCATCACCAATATATTGAATATAAAGCCACGTAAAAAATAAAAGTATATTAAGTTGTTCAACTATAAGAGAGTAAAAAGTAATTTTAATAAAATAAAAGATAAAATTATTAAATAAAAATATTTCATTAAAAAAAATATTGATAAACGGAAAATGAGTTTCGGTTAGCCATTTACAAATACGAGCGAGCTTGGACAAAATTTAAAATCCTTATTTCGTGTTGAATTGAACTTAGACAAACATAAATTAGATTAATCTAACGTATAAGTCTGACTCACCCGCCCATGAACACCTCTACCTCTCGCCATGATAGTTCTTTTGAAGACAAAATCATATTAAATATATGGTTTTTTTTTATTTATTAAATAGAGGTGTATTATATTTTTATACAGAGATTTAAACTTATACAAGATGAGATAATATGAACATCCTTAACTATTAGGTCAATTAGTAGATATATTTGTCTTGAGTTTTTAGCGTAGAGTTTAAATTATTTGAATTTGTTCACTAACATAAATGAATTAAATGTCTTGTAAATATAATTTATTTTATTTTGAAAAATTATACAATCCAATTTAGTGAAAGTCCTCCTAATGATGTTGTCAATTGCACATCAATTATTAAATTAGAAGAGTAAAAGAACTAAAATCCTGAAATTAAAAGAGGAAGGCTAAATTTCTAATGTAGAAAGAGTAAAAAGACTGGTAGCAGAATTAAACCCATAAAAAAGTGAGAGTCATGGTCATAATTAATGAATTTCACTAAAGTTTCCACATACAAATACAATCCAACAAATTGATATCTTAGGTCAATACATCAACATGTTAGGATTTTCAGCTTTGCTCCATTGAGCAATTAATAACAGGTTTTTTTTGTGACAAAAACCTGAAAAACATATCAATTCAAAGGCTTTGAACAAATTCTAAACATCCATGCTCATGGGATCATAAAACTTGAACACATAAAACAACACAATAAACACCAGTCCCGTCACTATCACCAAACTTGCCCCAATATTCATTGCTGTCTTTCCCTCCATCTTAAGCCTTGAAATCGACCATTTGGTGCTAGCGGCACCCGTAGAGCTCTCGCCGCCAAACACTTTGACGAACGCTGTTCTCTTGTTTTAGTTTTCCTTTGTCTTGAACAGGCGACGACGGGGATGCTGTCCCCGCTTGCTGCATTGGTGTTAAGTGGATCCTGTTGCGAAGAAGTGGTCTTCTTTGGTATTGTTATATAAAGAAAACCGGAACTGAACCTTGCCCGGATTTCGGTTGCTTTGCAGTCTTTAGGAGTGGCAAATTCCTTTCGGAATCGGATCCATTTACCTCCTTCGACGGGCCGTTCGCCGGAAACCGTTATGACACCGTTACTACCGAAGTGAACTCTCATCTGGTCTTTTCTAAAATCTGAATTGAAAACAATTTCGAATGGATCAATGTAATATTGCATGACGAACAAGCTTTTCCATTCAAATTATATACATATATATTACCTTTGAGTTGAAATTCAATAATGTCTTGAGCTTCTCCTTTTTTGTATTGGCAGTCAGGCTCAAAATCTTGCTAAGAACAGGACATTTTCTTGGAAAGAAATGGTACTGTTTATTTGTGAATAAAATGATAAGAATCAAGAGTCTTGCAATACATATATATTATGGGATAACATGTTTATATATTACTTGAAAGAATTGCTTGGTCTGATTGAATAGGATAATTTTCTTTTTGGGGTTACCTATGGAAACCAAAGAGAATCATTCCTTTTTCAAATTCTAAGCATTTGGTTTTGGTACATATATTGTCCTCCCTTTGTACTTCATCCCTTTTTTGCTCAATAGGTTTTCTTGGTCATTATGTGTGTGTGTATATATATATATATATATATATTCTTTTCTTTTAGATGTTAAGTTCTCTATGGATGTGTCATTAATTTAGTTAAGGGTGTTTAACATGGGCAATGTTTAGAAACAAATAGCTACAAAAACCCCTCACACGGTTTAACCACAATGGAATTCAAGAAATTTCAGTTTTGTCTTTTCTAACATGCAGCTGTAAGAACATATGAGAGTGTTTCATTCTTTGTTACCAAGCACTATTTTCGACTGAAAGTTTACATTTTCCATAGTCTTGCTTGGATTTAAGCTACCATTGGTAGATGTCTTTTTATATGTTAAGGTTTATGTACAACTCAGATTTAAGGGATTCTGTACAATTTATTAAGATGAAATTTTTAGTTTAAAAAGTTGTATGTTATTTATTGAATTTTCAACGCTCTCAGAATATTAAAGGAATATACTCACTTTTATTCAAATCAGCTGAATCCAAAATGGTCAACATACAGAGTATTTATAATGTACACACTAACCATGTAACTACTTTACTTAACCACCTAACTTCCTAAAAGACTAACTAACATAAGTCTGTTAGACTCTTATTTACAACATTCACCCTACTTTCTTCTCTTCTTCACCTTGTGCAATCAAAACAACATTCAATTTCTTCCTGAATTGGCAGAAAAACAATTTGGACAAGGGTTTTGTTAACCCATCTGCAACTTGTTGTGAAGCAGGCATATAGTTTATGCTTATACTTTTGTCAGCTATCTTTTCTCGAACAAAGTGACAATCAAGCTCAACATGCTTTAATCGAGCATGGAAAACAAGATTGGCACTCATGGCAATCGCACTGGTATTGTCATTTCAAGCAACATGCTTCTCAGCCTGAGCAACTCTCATATCAGTCAACAAGGAATTCAGCCAAGTAACCTCAGCCACCACATCAGCTATGCTCCTATACTCAGCCTCTGTGGTTGACCTTGACACAACTCTCTATTTCTTTGAGCCCCAGAAAACAAGATTGTTCCCCAAGTACAAACAAAACCCAGAAACAGACCTTCTATCATCCATGCTACTTCCCCAGTATGCATCTGTAAATGTCACAATACTGAGCTGACATTTTGAAGCAGTGAACAATAGCCCATAGTCCAACGTGTCACTTAAGTACCTCAGTATCCTCCTCACAGCATCCCAATGAGCTGCATATGAAGTATGCATGTACTGGGCAACTTTATGCACACAAAAAGAAATATTTGATCGTGTGTGACTCAAATATAGCAAAGCTCCCACAATACTCCTGTACCCCTAAACTTCTTCAAGTTGACAGCCTGCATCCTGTGACAACTTCAGTGAAACCACCATAGGTGTTGCGGCAGACTTGGCATGCATCATCTTAGTCTTTTCGAACAGATCTAAGATATATTTCTTTTGATTCAACAACATGCCCTCACTCCTATGGACTTCAAGCCTCAAGAAGTAATTTAATTCTCTTAGGTCTTTCAAAGAAAACCTATCACTAACCAGAGACACAACCTTATCTATTTTAGTCGTAGAATTCCCTGTAATAACTATATCATCTACATATACAGGAGTTTACAGAGTGACTCCACCTATCTTTAGAATGAACAAAGAGTCATCCGTAGATGTGTTATGAAACCCAATCTCAACAAGGCACTCTTAAAGCTTTGTGTACGAATTCTTGGAAGCTTGTCTCATGTCATAAAGGGCATTTTCAACTTACATACAAGCTTACCACCATCAGGAGCCACCTACTGAAATCCAAGAAGTTGCTGCATGAACACATCCTCACTTAAATTCTTATTTATGAAGACATTACTCACATTAGTCTGTCTTAAATGCCAACCATTTGTCACTGCCAAAGTCAGGACAACATTTACAGTGGCAGGTTTTACTACTGGACTAAACGTGTCATGGAAGTCTTGGCCTGGCACTTGAGAGAACCCTTTAGCCACCAAACATGTCTTGTACTTCAAGACAGAATCATCTACATTGTGCTTTACCCTAAACAGCCATTTGCAGTCAACCATCTTTCTCTCAGCAGGTAGAGAAACTAGCTGTCAAGTCCCATTACTCTGTAAAGCAATGTACTCTGCTAGGACAGCTTTCCTTTACTTAGGCATTGCTAATGCTTGTTGTACTGACACTGGTTCGTCTTCAGTATTTTCTAAATGAGAAAAATAGATCTTTGGCTTGAATACTCCACACTTGCTCCTAGTCATCATCGAGTGTGAGTTGAGACCATTAGACGAGGCACCCAACTGAGCCTTATTATGCATTACAGGCACCTCCCCACTTGTAGCAGCCGCATCCTCAGCTGCACCAGATTGACTGAACAGGGGAACTGTATCATCACACAAGGCTTCACCAGGATCATCACTGTGAGCAACACCTTGCTCAGAAGATCCAGTTCCAAACTCTTCAACATCAAGAGGCAACTCAAAAGAGGGACTGCCCATTAGTTCATATTATGGTTTCTTGTTGAACAACCTCTCAAAGAGGGACTGCCCATGTAGGACCTTTGTTGGTAGCCTATTAATAATATACACAGCAATAACAACAGCCTGTGATCAAAACTTAAGAGGCAGACTTGCTTGAGCAAGCAAGGTTAAGGCTAGCTCAATGATATGCCTATACTTTCTCTTCACGACTCTATTTTGCTGCGACGTGTGAGGACAAGTGAGCTGATGCTTGATGCCCAAGTTAACCAGAACAGGTGAGAGGGAATGAAACTCCCCACCCTAGTCACTCTGGACCTCATTGATGTGAGTATCCAACTGAGTTCTGACAAGCTGATAAAACTGAAGAGAAGCCTACACTGCCTGACCCTTATGCTTAAGCAAAAATACCCAAAAATGTCTAGTATATGCATCCACAAAAAAAAAATATAATCGGTAAACCCACTAGACATGACATGAGCAGGGCCCCAGAGGTCAGTAAACACAAGTTGAAAAAGAGCAGTGTATTCAGTAATAAAATTTGGAAATGACGATCTGTGACTCTTTCCCATATGACAAGCAACACAAACTTGAGACTTCATTTCATTTAACACAGAATTACAAGATTGTTGTCAGTATATACTCTTGAGTAAAATATTATGGGAGGGGTGTCCTAACCTCCTATGCCACAATTCATAGACACTAGTAGACTCGTGGAGTACATTTATTTGCAACAAAATTCAAAGAAGTAACAGAACTTTTGTATAAACCAGTGGAAGAAAATTCATTGACCTCCTTCCCTCGCAGCAGCACAGCTCCTGAGGCCTCATCTTTAACCACACAAGAATGCGCATGAAACTCGAGGAACACGTTATTATGCTCTGATATCATATTGGATTTTCAACGCTCTCAGAATATTAAAGGAATATACTCACTTTTATTTAAATCAGCTGAATCCAAAATTGTCAACATACATGGTATTTATAATGTACACACTAACCATGTTACTATTTAACCGCCTAACCCCCTAACAGACTAACATAAGTCTGTTAGACTCTTATTTACAGCACTATTAACTTATTGTGTGCGTGCTAAACTAACTTCTAAACAAAAATACATTAACATGACTCAAACTCGTAAAGTACAGCACAATATATAATTCAAAACTAAAATTTTATTTTTCTATCGCAAACATTTAATTTAAATCATTTTAAGGGTTTTTTTATTTGAAGTCTTATACGATCATTCATATTACGCATTTTCAAAACTGTCACGATAAGAATGACTTAATTCATTGAATTTCCTCTAGCGTGGATCAACTTTAATTGAAAACTGCTTGGATTTTCGTCATCCGCACCATACAACAATATATAGAGATGAGCAAAATCGGTCTCGAACAAATCAAAATTTTGACTCGATTTAGTGCGAAAATACTCGACTCGAATCATAATTATATAAACTCGGCTCGAAGAAATTTTAAATAAAATTTGAGTTATAAAATGAAACTTCAAATAACTCAAAATTTTTAATAATTAGGGCATCGGTTTTCAAGTTCGAGTCGAGTCTCCCAACTCTGTCTGATATATGTAAATCGCATATGAAAAAATATGAAGCAATATATGTGTATACGCGCATGGTTATAAAAAGTCGTTTGAATTAGAATCAATTAGTATTTTTTTGAACATAGAACTAATTAGTATTATAACATTATAAATCTTTACAATTAAATTTGAACAGAAACTCAAGCAATTCAACTTAACTTGACTCGAATTCAATAAACTCAACTTGAAATTTTTTTAAATAAAATTTAAATTATAAAATATAACTAGTTAACTTAACTAACTCAAAATTTCTTTACTCAACTCAAATCTACCATTTCAAAACACACCTCCACAACCGTCAAAGGTTGGTTTGCCCTCTAGTAGTCTAGTTAACCGTCTACGTTGAATTTATAAATCCAACTCAAATGCAATTGTACGATGCCATTTAGATCCAAATGCTTGACTTGTCAAATTACACTGTTCCATAAAGTTAAAATAAGGTATTTATACAATAAAATAATGCATTTTTTAGATATAATTATTCATTTTTAATTCTTTTAAGATACAAAGCCGAAACGAGACAAGTCCAACTAAGGTCTCATTCGGCGCTCGCAAAATCCAGCATTTTTTCACATAAGATTTGACCAAATTAAAGAATCACTTGAGATTTTGGCAATTATTCATGTTACCTTTTTCTGATTTTACTGTTTTACCCTTTCTTATTTTTCTCATTTTCTTTTCGAGAATAAAAAAAAGAGTTGTTGTTCTTTAAACATATTAAATTGGGGTATTGGTGGTTGATTACTACTATAAATTCACTCTTCATTGTCATGTGAGTTAAAGCATCCATTTTTTTTAATAACCATTTTTCTTGTTCTTTAAACATATTTCTTACACATTTTTAATTGAAAGCTTTTATGAATATTATTAAAAATTTATTTTCTTAAATTTAATTCAAATTAACATTAAAAATATATTAAATTATCTATATTTTTAGATAAGATCAATTCAGATTATCAAAAATATATTTTAAATTTAATCCAATTCATGTTAAATTTATCAAACTAAACTTTTTTCAATAAAAATAAGAAAAAT
Organism: Hibiscus mutabilis; assembly: GCA_019671005.1. Lineage (NCBI taxonomy): Eukaryota > Viridiplantae > Streptophyta > Magnoliopsida > Malvales > Malvaceae > Hibiscus > Hibiscus mutabilis. Next base: position 38,391,681 of record CM033751.1, on the reverse strand, counting down.
ATGTTTTTTTTTTGAAAGGAAAGAAAAATATTAGTATCATGTATAAAAAATAAAAAAAATATGTTAAATTTATATTGGGAATTTCAGAGAAAACCAAGGGCATATATGAAAGGTCATAATAAAGGAACACAATCATGTTACATTCTTTCTTGCTCACATATTTTTGTCTCCCATCTCTCTTCTCCATAGTTGTCTGCTTTTACAACTCATTTCCTGCATCAGCACTTTGCTTAACAAATAACCATGCAGGTAAGCTAAATCTCTTTGCTCTCCTTCATGTCTTATGTGTTTAATGAATCTAAAAACTGAATCTTTTTTGTCCTTCTGAATTAAAAATGCTGTCTTTGTTGGGTTTCTAATGTTGGGTTTCTCAGACAAGAACTGTGCAAGTGAAGAACCTGTCAGATCTAGCAACTGAGAGGGAGATTCATGAGTTCTTTTCTTTTTCTGGTGATATTGAGCATATTGAAATTATAAGGTATTTTGTTCTTTTCCTTGTGTTTCTATAAAAGGGCTGGTGAATAATGAATGTGTTTGGTGGCTGAGAAAATGAAAGAAAGTTGGAATTTTGGATCTTGAGCCTTCCTTTTGTCGGCCAAAGCTTATGTTCTTTTTTAAAATTGAACTTAAAGAATTGGGTTTTCTTCCCTTTTTTATGGAGTTTTAAAAAACTTATGAGCAATTTAACATAAAAAGTAGTGATTTTGCTGGTTAACTTGGATTGCTCTGGTGTTTTATGGATTCTGCAGGGAAACTAGCCAATCAAAGACTGCATTTGTTACATTCAAAGATCCCAAAGCGCTTGAAATCGCCTTATTATTATCGGTTCGTGCTTAATCCAGTTTGAACTGCTCCTTTTCGCTAAGTATGCATGGATTTACTTTTCTTCTTGGCTTGTAATCCTCTAATTTTGGTTACTTCAAGAAATCGGCTAACATCGCAATGCCTTTCCTTTAACTTCGATGTTTGAATCGAGCCTTGTGAATTCATCTTGAAAGTTGGTTGCCTGTGAGAATAAATTATTGGAACTGGTTGAATTGAAATAAGTATCTTGTAAAGTAACTCTTCAATTGTAAAGCACTGCCAAGTTGTCAATGTTGCCTAATTTAGTAACATCCAAGTTATGCTATCCTCACAGGATGATCAATGTTTTAAGAAATAATTTTGTATTTTCATGTTTGGACTCGAACTAAATTTCTTTGGTCGGAAATGGAGAAACGTCATTTCCTTACTTTTTATCCGCCGAATATCCAGAAGAAAGAGAAGACTAAGAAATTTCAACGTTTTAAATATTTTGCTGCAACGGACAGTGTTGCCGGAAGTTTACTTCGTACAATTGCATATCATATAAGGCCTTCTCGTGGATCAGTAGGGGAGAGAAAGAGTGGCCATAAGTCCATCGAAACTAATGTTTAGTGGTGGTGGCTGATATTTTTTATAGCCAGTTCATGTTGCTGCAATCTGGCTCATTATTAGTATCATATCTAATTAGGTCACCTTGTGTATTTGTCGGATGCTCCTATCGTGGGACAAGTGCTTCATTGGTTCCCTCTTCTTATATCGGATACTTCATCCGTGTACGATGGGACCAATTGAAATCCTTTCCTACTTGTTTCCAACTTTCCAAACATACTCCTTGATTCCGTCAGCTATGTGATTCTTGATGTTCTCTTATTCGGATTTTCTGCACTAGTTAACAAAAAGATTAATATATCGAATTGAAAGAAATGCAAGTAATGACATGAAGTATATAATTCATGTCTTCCTTTTCGAAAAAGTTTGGCATTTGTTGATTACTTGAATAACTGCAGGAAGTAACATTTCTGAATCTTGTTCTGCAGGGAGCAACACTCATTGACAAGATTGTGACCATAATTTCTGCCGAAAATTATGTACCAAAACTTGAGGTTCGTGTAAGTCGATCCAGAGGTTTTGCTTTTTTATTTTTAATTGCATTTGGCGAACTTCTTAATTTTATTATTGCAACCTGTTTAGGAATCAAGAGCAGCAGACAACATTGTGTCCGTTGCTCCTGCTGCGCATAGTGCATCAAATGATGAGGTACCGATTTTAGATTTATTTTGCATAGAAGTGTTTCCTAACGGCACAGGCTGGCTCAGTTTGGGAAGGAGGCCGGAAAATATGTCAATGTGTCATATTTTTTACATTTTCTTTTATGTATAGCTTGTTTAATATTATATTGTGACTAGTTTAGCTGAACCAAGTAGATTTTGAACTTTCAAGCTTTCACAAGAACTACCAGATTAAAGGAAATACAATCTGGAACTTTCATCCTTAAACCGGGCTTACCAATTCCGTTAATGCTTGATATACTGAAGTGAATTCCTGCCTTTCTGCCATGATACGCCTAATAATTTAGTTTATGATTTGGGTTATCGGTGTATTTCAGCAGGGCAGAACGAGTCCACCTAGCAGTGGAAGAATTTATGTTAGTAGTGCACAAGATGTTGTCGCTAGTGTGTTGGCCAAAGGTTCAGCCATACGACAAGATGCAGTTAACAAAGCGAAAGCATTCGACGAGAAACATCAGTTGAGAGCCAATGCATCTGCCAAGGTCATTTCGTTTGACAGGAGAGTCGGGCTGACTGAGAAACTGACTGTGGGAATCTCAGTGGTTAATGAGAAAGTAAAATCTGTTGACCAAAGGTTGCAGGTGTCGGATAAAACAATGGCTGCAATATTTGCAGCAGAGAGGAAAATAAATAACACGGGATCAGCTGTCAAATCTAGCAGGTACGATTTCTCCTTTCAGCACGGCTGCAAGTCCAGTCACAGTACTCTGCTTCAAAGACAATAGGAAAAAAGGGTCACCATCCTTCTAATCATCTTTGTCCTCGTGTATTTTGTTTTACCCTGGACAGGTACGTAACTGCCGGAACAGCTTGGCTAAACGGTGCTTTCAGCAAAGTTGCAAAGGCGGGGCAGGTTGCCGGTACAAAAACCAAAGAAAAGTTAAACCTAGCAGTGTCAAACTTGACTGCCAAGGTATGTCATTCCACTAGCACTTCGAACCTAAGAAACAACGGTCAATCTTCCATGCTAATCGCGACATTAATTTTGTTCTGAGTGTAGGATGCAATTGCAGTGTAATTTCGAAGATTTCTCAGCTTAAGGTCGCTTTTCAAATTGTTATTGCCACATGCATCAGATGACCTTGTTACAACGATGTATCGGGAGGATCAAGATGCTTGTGTTAGAGTGCACAAAGTTGTGTTCAGTTTTGGGTGTCATTGTGTGAACTTATGCAAATGCAATGTGTTGTGTATTTCATTTGACCATTTTTTTTTTTGCAATATATTCTTTTATTACTAGGGGGTATTGTATTGTAATTTTCAAGCTTTTTTATTACATTTTTTTTTCAACTCGGGAAATAGAGAAGCCGATATTCATGTTAGCATTGTGGAAGTCGACTCCTATGTTTTTTCAAATTTTCTCCCTTTTTGAAGAAACTTGAACTCAACCCTCCATAAAAGTTGCCCCAACTAATTATTATAGCAAATTAAAACACATGAATTAAATTTTAAATTTTAATATGGTAAAGGATCAAAATCATAATTTGCTCAATAATTTGGAAGTATCATAAATTTAAATATTTTTTCATGTTAACTGTTCGTTCTATGTATATTTTTAACGCATTCAGTATTTTATATTACATATGTATAATTTTTCGTGACACATTAGTAGAATGTTGTCTTTGTCATAACTTTGGAGATGAACGGCATGTTACGTCAGTTTTTGGATTGTTTTGATTAAAATTTGAATGCTTGTTATTATTATCAAAAATAATTTTGAGCAGATAAAAAATTATTTTAAACATTATTTTTTTTAAAATATAAAAAATGAATTATATAACTGATAATAAATGAATAATTTTATTCGAAAGTGTATTTTAAAAAATTAAAAATTAAATATTTCAACTTCTAAAAGAGCAACTTGAACTTGAAAAATTATATATTATACGTTGTTTTTTTACCCTAATAGCACGAGCAGTTCTACCGTGAGACCCCTTGTAACACCCTAGACCCGGATGTTACGTTTAGGCTTCAAGCCCAACTTACAACCATAAAATTTCCAACCCACTTTAGCCCATATCACAACTATTTTCATAAAATCTACTAAGTTAAAATGTTTAAATCATATATAAGTAATTTAAAACATTACATGAGAGCTTCATTTAAAAATACATAATTAAAGCATTCGACTCATGATTTAAAATCCAAAATAAGAGTTACAATACATCATAGGGTCCTACGAATACATAGCTCAAATAATTTAAGTATTGTACTCGGAGACTGTACTCGGACAATTAGTCGATGCTGAAGTCCTACTCCGATGGTGCTCCAACGATGCACATCAACCTACTAACATGCAAACGGAAACAACAATTTTGAACGTTGTTCTAACAAAGCTCAGTGGATACACTTCCACTCAACTGCGCTTCTTGCAAATATGCAGCTAAAGATGATAACATGGCAATATAACATCATATAAATATGGTGCTACCTCTAGCTGCTTAAACACATAACAATAGCAAGTAAACATAGGCTTCACATAGCATAGAAACATTATTCCACAATATAGGAGTAAGGCTCGCGTCCATTAAGCATCATGATCACACACTCTGGGTGAGGCCCGCGACCACTAAGCATCGAAATCATACACCCATGCTCAGAATCTCTCATCAAGCATCTTCGAATGAGGCTCGCATCCACTAATCACCGAGATCATACATTCATGAATGTTAACCTTGGTGTTGCAACACACTATTTCTCTCACTGGGTATTCGGTTCCCAACAATTAAAGGTGACTCAACCAGACCAGTGCCCTTACGTGGCACACAACATTGCTCGATCCACCAAGGATCCTTATTATTACTATTACAAACAAGTCACCCAAGGTTTTACCAAGACTCATTATGTTCGTATAAGAGGTTTAAATTCAGTTTCTCAGTTTTACTATTCATTTTACCACGATAGAGGCCTATTGGGACTTAGTCTCCGAATTGTAAGCCCCTCAAACTCAAATTGCATTTTTTGGGCAGATTGTCTAGTGGGTATCGATACCCACATGCACGTACCGATACCCCTCTCTAGGTACCAATAACCATTCTATGAGTACAGATTCTCAACTCACACTCGAATGGGGTTTACCCAGCAACCCCGTACCGGTACACGGAGGCTGTGTACCGATACCCATTTGGTATCGATAAGCTCCTGAACGTACCGATACACTTTTTCGCTACTAGAATTCTAAAGAAATATGGGTATCGATACCTACCTTAGGCGTATCGATACCCACACTAAGCGTAATGATATGCCCTTCAAAGAAAGCATGTGTTCATCAGATAAAACATGGGGTACCGATACGCATTCAATCCATATCGATACATGAACCCATAATTTATTTTATGGAGTTCGTAACTTGCCCTTCATGACTCCAAAACCCAAAGTTAAGACCTTAAAACGAACCTACAAGTCATGGGGAGTGGTTTAAGTGGTTTCCTACCATTTTAAGCCATTTTAACACCATACTTAGGATTTGCCATTAAGGGGCCTCAAGCATTCAAGCAACCACATTATCAACCAAGCAACAAGGCAATCAAATTTATAATTTCCAGGAACACAAAAGAGTTAGTATTGTATTAACCTTGATCCTACAATTGAGAATGAAGCTCCTATCCAAGCTTCAACCTTTCTTCTTCCCTTGGTCCTTGGAAGAGTTTCCAACTTTTTTCACTACAAAAAAATGGTGTAAAACAAGTTACAACATTGCTGGAAACTTAGGATGAAGACACCCATTTTTCAGCCTCCACCAAAAACCACCATTCTTACCTTGATAGATAGATCTTTGGGTCGTGATTAACCTTCTCTCAACAACAAATATGAGATTCACATTTAAAATGATGAAGATTCAATCTTTCTTGTGGGTGGGAAATTGTGAGATGAGAATGGGTGAAGGATGAAGACAAAGGGACAATGATGATCTCATTCCTTTTGCTTTCTACAGAGGAATTAAAGAGACTCACATTTCCCTCTTCAAATAATTAGGTAGTTACTTAATTAACCCCATCATCATCCTAACTCATCCCCAAACCAAAAACTCAAGCCCAACAACCATATACAAGCCCACTAAGGCCCAAACTCTTGGCTCACACGTGTAGCCCACACTTCGAATTAAACCGACCATCGTATTCCAAAATCCGGGTCGTTACACCCTTAGGGTGTAGCTAAAATGAGGTGAACTCATACACAAATTCTTACTCAGTTGGTAAGAATTTGTGTAACTCCTAAGGCAAAATCTACTCAAATTCTTACCCAAATGGTAAGAATTTGTAAATTCTTACCTAAAGCAAAATCTACACAAATTCTTACTCAATTGGTAAGAATTTTTGTAGTTACACAAATTCTTACCTAATTAGTAAGAATTTCGATTTTACCTAAATTATTACTCAATCCTACATAAATTCTTACAAAATGGTAAGAATTTAAGTTGACCGCATTTTAGCCGTACCATAAAGTGTAGCACCTTATTTGAGAAGTAATACAAAACGAAAGCGTAACTTGAGTTTAGTTACATAATATAATCTAGTTGAAGTTGATTAATTTATTTAAACCCCAATATTTTATAAACAAGAAATAAAACAATCATCTTAATTAGGGCTGAGCCAAAAATTTATTTAAGGGTATTATTTTTTAATAATATTTGGGGGAGTTAATTATTTATACAAGGGTGTCATTTTAAATCAAAATCTTATCGACCTGTATAAGATATTTTTACATATATATATATATATATATATATATATATAAACCAAGTAAAGGTGTGGCTTTAAGCAAGGTTACTTCTTTTTATCTGGCAAATTAAACACCCGAAATTGACTTCCAACCAATTCCGCATTTAACAAAAATAAACAAATAAGATTGACAGTTGGGATACATGTTTCTTGAGGATGCAAAAGTCAAATCGCATATGTAACTCATACAACACCAAATTAAGTCAATATTAGATGCTTTCCATGGGAAAAAACTTTGCCTTCATTTAAATTTAATTTATTACAGCACTATTAAAATTTTAATATTTATCATGTTTTTTAGTTATAAATTCAATATCATAAATCATTTTGATTATTGAACTAGGATTTTTTTGCTGTGTCTTGGCTGACTTGGTTTATAATTTTGATGATTTCTATTTTATAGGTTACAACAACAATAAGCTGACAACTCGATAACTTTATTACCTGCAACTACAAGCGAAAACAACATGCCAACATGCTAAATCTCCAACAAAACAAATGGATGAGAGAATAAAAGATATAAAATTATCATATAATCAGGGACGGACGCATGATTTTATATTATATATGAAGGGCGAACTTATAAAATTTTGGGACGTACTAATAAAAAATTTAGGGGACGAAAATAAATTATCAATAGAAAATACATAAAAAATCTTAAATCGTATATAAATTTCAAATTTCAGAGGACGACCGCTCCCCCAACTCCTATCGGTTCATCCTGCGTACAATATATACCTTTGGATGAAGTTTTGAAACTAAGTAATTTCGTCATGTCATGTGTCCATTAATTTTTTTAATAATATAAATTAACGTAAAGTTAAAATATTACAGTTGGTATATAAATATAAACAAAGGTCTTGTTTTGTTTTGTAAAGAAAGGCAAAGGCATAAATGAAATGAAATCTTCAGTATTACGTCCAGCAACACGCATGTGAGTATCGTCCAAAGTCCAAGCTTTTGCTAACTGTATTCTTTCTGGCGTTTTTTTTGTAAGTTTTTATTTTTTGAGATCCATTAACTGGCCGAATGGTTAAGGATGTTTATATTATTTAAGACCTCGAATTTATATGATAATTAGATTGTTTCAAATGATGAATTGGTCGGACGACTAAGTTGGATATCGACTTCTTATTGCTCTAAGTCACGTAGCCTTTGGTGTTTGTAAAGAAATTCTTGCATATGTTACATACCCTCAATTCATTTCCGATTATGTTCAAAGTGATAATTAATTTGAAATTCAAAAATTGATTTTTATTTTGTATTTTTCATGAATGCAATAAACTTGTTGATGGTATGACGAGTTAATTTAGTCTTAAAACTCTGGTTTGCATGTTTTTCATAGTCCATTTGATATGGGCATTATCGATTATCCATGATGATTGTATTACTATTATCTTTCTACGTAAAAAATATTAATTCATTTTATTTATTTACTTTTAACAAAAAATAAATACACTATTTCATTTAAATCTGATTGAAGGAGAAATAAATTAAATCACTTAGTCTAATTAAAAAAATAAAATACTATGAGAGGGAGATTTGCTTCTAATGAGTTTTGAACTCACAACCTAAGAGGGAGGGGAATGTGTCAACCGGAAAAAATCAATTCATGGAGTTGATTTATTTTAATGATAATATCTAGTTGTTATTAACGAAACAAAAAATGTTATAATGTAAATACTATTTTTAAATTGATATTTCTTTTTTATATTTAAAATTTAATTCATAATTTTTCTTGCAAGTTTTTTAATAGAATTTTTCTCATAAGTTGTAATTATTACTTATGTAAATATAAATAATATAAGGGTGAATATTTGGTACGGTCAGTGTAAATTTTTTTTATAAACACATGTCTATTTTCAGGTTAAAATTTAAAATTTAATTGCTAACTCTTTAAACCCTAAAATTCTAAACCATAGACACCAAATTCTAAACTTGAACCCTAGTTTTACACACTACAACCAATACCTTTAATCCCTAAATAACCCAGCTTATGAAAACTTGTTTTCCACCGCCATTGTATAGGATAATAATCATACTATAATTGTACACGCAACTTGTAACACCATCGACCCGAATGTCACAATTGGGCCTCAAGCCCAACCAAAACCATAAAATTTGCAAATAGATTTAGCCCAACAATGTATTTCCAAAACACTTAGATCCAAAAGTTGAAAACATGGATAAACAATTTAAATTGATACAAAGGAGCTCAACTTTAATTTAACACGTTTAAACATTCGACTTATTAAAACAATTTTAAAAGTAAGAACTACAGACTCGACCACGTAAGGTCCTATGAATACATAGCCCACTAAACACAAGTATCATACTCTGAAAACCTCTACGTGCTGGAATCTCGTACTGATAATGCTCCTCGAACCCACGATTCGACGATCAACCTACGCTCGAAAACAACGATTCCGAGCACTGAGCTTACAAAGCTCAGTGGTACACACGTACTCTACTATACTTCATGCTAATCATAAACATAAGTATGCAAGCTAGTACTAGCAATAAGGATAGATAAATAAACATGTGGTGCTACCTCTAGTCGCCTAAACACATGTTCTCATCATAGCAAAGCATCATATATGGCACCCAAGACCCAACCATACTCGGGATCCCACCGGATCATCCGAGCGAAACACACAATGTCATCATCACAAACCTAAAGTGAGGCCCGGTGTCACACAACCTCAGGAATGTACACTATGAGTAAGGCCTGGTGTCACACAGCCTCGAGAACGTACTCTATCTAGGTGAGGCCCGACGTCACATAGCCTTAGGAACGTACACCCATACTCGGTATATCTCCTCGAGTATCATCGAATGAGGCCCGATGTCACACAACATTGAGAACGTACATTCGGCATCTCTAACCATGGTGTTGCAACACTCTTTTTCTGGGTATCCGGATCTCATCAATCAAAGGTAACTCAACCAAACAAGTGCCCATACTTGGCATGCAACATCACACGATCCACCAAGGATCCCTATGGCTGCTATTACAAACAAGTCACCCAAGACTTTACCAAGTTAATACATTATGAAAATGTACATAAATCATCCTCATTAATTATCTCTATTAATCCATATTATCTCATTAATATCTTGTGTTAATTTCCATCTTTTTATTAGCATTAAAGATTATTTCATTCAGTGGGCACTGGTACTCGAACACGAGTATCGATACTGTACCCCTGGGTACCAGTACTCACGCGCGTGTCGATATCGTTATTACCTAGATTTCCTTAAATACTGGTACGGGTCAACCTGTACTAATACGGACCCCAATCGCGTACCGGTACAACCAAAGCTCGTATCGATACCCTATTCACGAGTTTGCATCCTTTCCTTGAATTATGGTTTATAACACTTCATTCGATCCCTAAACTTATGGAAGTTGTTGTGGTTTGTTTACTAACACATTCAATCAATTAATATTAATTATCGGCTTCATGACCATTTATTCGAATATTACCATTATTTATCCCTTACGCACAATTTCTATCGAATACATCAATATCCATACTCTAGCACCCAATTAACACAATACACAATTCAAACGGGCATCACATAGATATATGATTGTCTGAACAACCCTATATAATCTTCAGGTCTATACGAGTCAAAATATATCTCTAAACCTCATCATGCATCTCAATATTATCGAGCCTCATAATATTGGTCTCAAATCATGCTTATTAATCATCTACCTATTTTGCAGGCTCTAACACGCAAGACAATCACATTTATAAATGCTCATGAAGCAAGAGGAATTCGAGGTGTACTAACCTTAAGCCGTTATCGCTAAAATCCTCGTCCAATCTTCCCAAATATTCTACTTGATCCAATATCCGATCCCGAATAAACCTCGTATATCAATTAATACTATCAGTATCACTTAATCACATACTTTAATGAATTCGAAGGGTCAAATACGTAAAAATAGCTTACCGAGTTAGAATTTGGCAAAACAGGTTGCGCCAACAGACTCAGAACATCGGGAAATCCCTGAGTAGGGTCCTTTAGAAAAGCCAACAGTTGGTCAACGCCGGTCAACGGTTGGTCAATGGCCTGGTAATCTGGTGCGGCGCAGACGCACAGTAGCTAAGGTGCACCCTAGTACGTGATCTAGTGTGTGCAAGTGTATGGAGAGGATGGTGCACTCACGGGCAATAATCTGGGCGGTAGAGACCACGTGCACTTGGGTATCCCAATCAAGTGTGGCGCGGGTGCATGGGAGAATGGTGCACCCTGCTGCTACTGCACACGCCTACCCTCAGTGGCGGTGCGTAGAGGCACGTGGGGAAGCACGTGCGTAGAGGCACGTAGAGGCAAATTGGCACTATACACTCTTATCCGATCGTGCAATTTTGTGACCGGCCTTTTTTTATCCTGGTGCCTCTTAACTAAATGCAGGGGAAGCAACTGCAGTCTCTTTCTAACAGTCCGAAAATGAAAATGTCCGGGTTTTCAGTAGCGTCAAGTCAAGGGTCACCATCTGATTCCCCAGGGATGAACCGCTGGTTCAAACCGGAGGTAGGAGCACTGTCTTCAATTCGTTCGATTCAGATCGAAGTGAGGGCTATGAAGGACCTTAAACGCTTCTACAGCAGTGTTAAAGTTGTGAAAAACCAGTCATAAGAGAGAAGCAATTGGTAATTGGCTGTTTCAGGTGGCACCAAGGCTTTTAATTTCTCATCCCTGTGGTTAAATGTAAATTTGACTGTACAGATGTTCTTCCTGTGCATTTAACCTCCTTTTATTGGTTAATTTCAACATAACCTTTTGTTTACGATCATGGAAAATGTTTTTCTTGATCTAACTTCTGAAAATAATGTTCATCTTTGGGAACTCAAAGTTCTTAAATTTGTAGTTCATAGAACTTGTACAATCAGAAATCAATAAAATGTGTCTTTCAACTTCATCAAACACTGGGATTTTGCCGGGAGGTTTAGCTTTTCCTTTTGTTTTTAAATAAAAATAAAAAATAATTAAAATAAATATAGTTAGAAAATATTATTACAATAATAATAACAAAATAAAATTGAGTAAATAAACCAAAGTTTTAAAAAAATGTACTAAAAGGATTTGAACCCGAGTTAAAATAAAGTTAAAATTTAAAAACTCTTATTTTCATATTTTTCACTTTCCTAAAACATTTTCAATAAAAACAATGAAAACATCTTTTTATGTTTTCAATTTTTCACTTATTTTTATTTTCATTTCTAAAACTTATTTTCTATTTTTACAACCAAACACATTTTTTCATCGTTTTCTATTTTTCAAGAAAATAAAAATAAAAACGAACTTCATTCTTTAGAACCAAACGGACCCTTAGCTTTTACTTTTGCTTTTGCAAATGAGGACATCAGTAGGAAACACATGCATGTTCCAAAGGGAAAAAAGGAAAGAAAGGACTGATAAGAAATATGATGGAGGCTGTGGTGGGTCGAGTATTTGAGTAAAAAGCTAAAGGTTCAAAAGAAAATTCCAATATTTGATGTGATACTATACAACTAAACAAACAACCGGGTAGTCTAAAGGGTCAAAAGACTAAATGATTAAATCCCTCAAATAAACAAAGTCAGAAGTTCGAGTCTTCACTTTGAGAATAGAGTAATTAGAAAAACAACTGATCCATCCAAAAGGTCCCAAAAAGATGTACCTTCAAGTGATGAAACCTTGAGGGATTTTTTAGATCTAAATCTTTATTTGTCAATAACTAGGAATATCACGTTCTAAATTTTAGAGTCAAGTTTCGTGTTTTGATCCGAACCAAGACGAATCAAGTGGTGGGCTCAATTAGCATTGATGAGCTAAGTTTGGATTATATTTGAAACCCAAATTAAGATAGAAAGGAAATTTTTGGCTAAGCCTTGAAGCTTGGGGGACTTGAAGTAATCTCAATTTGTTTGGATGTGGAATTTTAGGGGACATCGAGTTCAACATCTTAATACTCATGCCATTATCTTCATCTTTTTTTCATCTCCTACATTTCTCACTTTTCCCATCAAAAGAATGAAGCTTTGAATTAAAAGAGTGATTTTTAAATCATTTCCTTCTTTCAAACCATTCCAAAGTAAAAACCTTCATCTCCTCTTCAAGAGCTTTAAAAGAAGCTTCAAAGTTTCAAAAATGGTGAAGAATGAAAAAATGGGTGGATTTTAGATGGTTTAAGAAGATATTTTCATGTCATTTTCTTAATTCTACATGTTCTAAATTCATTTCAACTTGTTCTCTTTAAATTTGAATGATTAAATTATTTTCTTTTTTGGTTTTGGTATTGGTTTTGGTTAGCACGAGAAGTGAGAAAATCATCTCAAGCTAAAGGGAAAGTTGATTGAAGAGTAGTAAAAGTACTTATTTGGTGAGCTTCAAAGGTTGTGCACCACAAAAATTTGAAGTACCCCATGTATTAGATAAATTTGATGTTTGTGTGTCTTAATCATACGAGGCTCTTTGGTGCGTTCTCAAAATAAAAATTTGAATTTCTAACTTAAGTATTGATACACATGGGTAGAATATCGATAATCAGAGATGGGGTTAGTATCAAACAGTGAGAGGGACAGTGGTCTATTAAGTCTTTAAATTTAAAAGTTAGGAGGGACAAAACCTTATTTTATTACTATTTAAACTAAAAAAACCTCAAATACAATTATACCAAAAATTTGGAGAAGGGAAAGATTGGCTCCCAAGCTATGCATGACTCCGTCCCTATCGATAGTGTAAGCGTTTTTTAAAAAAAATCTGAGAAAAATTATAATTGCAGGAATATAAATGTTAACACCTAACTTGGGTATCAATACCTCGTGCCTAGTATCAATATTTTGACCTGTAAATTATATTTTTTTAAACACCGAAACTAAATTTGATATCCATAAATTGTCATTGTTGTTGATACCAATGAGTCCTAAGCTTGATATACCGTACGTGAGTATACATATGTCACATATATTCTTTTTAAACGCTTACCTACCACTTAATTTGGTCTTATACGGGGACGGAGCTAGGATTAAGAACCAGGAGAGGTAAGAGTCTATTAAGTCTGTAAACTTTAAAAATTAGGAGAAGTAAAAACCTAATTTTATTAATATTTAAACTAAAATAACTAAAATATAATTATACCAAAAAATTTGGGATGAACAACAATCCCTGCCAAATATTAATGCCTCCGTCCATGGTCTTGCAAATCAACCATACGTGAGTATACATAGAAGTCACATATTTTTTTAATCCGCTTTGTATTTTTTGTCTCGGTTATTTTACTGTTTTTTTATACAACGTTTAGATCATGATCGTCTTAGATATTTTTAGGTCTTGTGCGAAAATTAAAAAAAATGAATCCCCTATAAAACGAAATCAAGTCTTATTAATTTGAACAATTAATTTTAATATTTAAACTATAGAAACATGATTAACTTTATCAAACACATTATTTTCATTGTTTTGTTAAGAAAATTAGAAAGAATTGAATTGTGGGCAACTGTGTAGATATGAAGCTTGATTTTGAATAATAAATACAAAAAATTGAAGAATATTGTATCATTTATTTTTAATAGTTAGATTGAAGTTGGATGAGCAGAGAATTAAGTTTTGAAAAAAAAAGATCGGAAAAATAATTAAATTTTAGAAAAGAAAATTATTTTTTTATTATTTTTATTATTTATTTATTTAATAAATTAAAAAATAAAATTTAAAAAATAACGATAATTATTTTTCAGGGCCCCTAGACTGGTTGGGGGCCTGAGCGGTCGCTCATGGTGTTCCCTAAACAGACGACCTTAGTTTAAATTATTCATATCTTTTTTACTTATATGTGAAAATATTAAGCGTTTAAACATATTAAATCTCATATTCTCTTGTATGTTATACGAATATTGATATAATCAAATTAGATTCAAATTCAACATTTCACTAATATTTTTAGTAGCACTGTTGGCATCATCTTTGAGGTCTAAAGTTACTCAATAATAATGTTAACTATGTAAGGCAACAGTGAAATTTAATTTAACTATCATGGTAAAAAAAAAGTAGCATTAAATTATTCACAGTTGCATGGATAGAAAACACATATGGTTTGAATTATGTGGACAAAAATTCTCCATTCTTTTTTGGTGTCTCTTTTTATGCCCAACATTAAAATATTAAATTTTAAGTCTTAAGTTTAAATTTTAAATTTTAAATCATAAACCTTAAAAAATACACTCTATCTATAGTTTCTTAAACCCTAACCCTAAACTCTAAATATTATGGATGAAAGTAAATTAGGATATAATCATTTATTTTCCTCGAGCAATGAGCAATCATCAAGATATTCTCAAAGCGGTAGTTGAAAGGGTCGTCTTTTTTTCAGATTTATATCCGAATAAATGTAAAACACGAGTATAACATATTCATAGCTTCTACGCTTTTTTTTTTAACAATTTAATACCTAAAGAAAGGGGAAGAAAAAATTTCTTCTACTGAGCCTAAAACCTAAGAGAAAATGTGTCAACTGGGAATTTTTAACCACTTATTAGGGTTTTAAATCGTGATCGCGGTTGCGGCGTTATATCGCGGTTTCTGACAAAAGCGGCTGAATTGCGACGATCGAAGACCGTTTTTTACCCCAATTACGGTTTCGGGCTGCGGCGCAACCGCTATATCGCGGCCGATATTACGGTCGCGGTCCGCTTTTTAAATCCCTGCCACTTACTCTACAGATTGTTGACATAACTTCTACACTTCTCTATATTAAAAAATATGCTTTTAAAAATTTTACGTCTTTATATATCAAAAGAAAAAAAATCTTTACATTTTAATACGCATCAATACACATACAATGTATGGCTTGAACCCTCAACCCAAACGCATACACATTCACACACCACATTACTACTTTTGCTATTCGAACTTTTAACTTAAATTGAGAGTTGAATTCTTACTCGTCGTCACTAGACTAAACAACAAGTTTCTATTTTTATATTTGTTGATTGATAAAATGAATAAAAATTGGAGACGATGGTCCGATGGTGATTCTGACGATTGTTCTAGGCCCGAATTCGAGTGTCTTTTCTCCAGTGTGGGCGATAGCTCTTAGAATGGAAGATCGTGGGTTTTTTTTTGCATGTGTCCTATAGGTGTCTCAACAAGGTTGTTGTGGCATTGTAATTGGACCGGCTATGACTTATAGGTTTGATGTGTTATTGATAACGATCATGTGTCTGACACATGGTCGCTAAACGTTGTTCGCCTGGACACATTCGTGGGCCCGTTAGTTTATTACAAGTTGCTTCTACTTGTTCGCCTATATGGCGGTTTGTAGAGGTGGCGTTCGTGCGGACGAACGTTCGCAAGCTGCGACTCCTTGACATGTGGCAATGAGTGTTTGTTGGTATTAACAATATTTATATTCGAATGTGTTTGGAAATAAATACCAAACACGATTATTTTAGAGAGGGCAAGACAAGCACTGCCCACTTTCACCCCTTGTGATTAAAGCAAGAACTCATCTTTGGTAGTTCATGATAACATTAAAGAAAGCTAAGTTTAAGTCATTAGTGGGGAAATGGGGTCAAACTATTGCACTAGGATTCCATATCCTTGGTAAATAAGAAAGATTTCTTTCAATAATATATTGGAGGAGCTTGATGGAGTGTTGGAGTCTAGTAGAAGTAATTAAGTGACAATTTTTTTTTAAAAAAAATCTTAATCAGGGTTTAATTTTTCTAGTGAGTCTATCAAAAAATTGAGAAATAACACGAGGTTGATCTACTTGATCTAACATTTTAATTAGCACATAAGAAAGCATAAATTTGTGCAAAAATGTACTTAAAAAATAAAGCAATGTGAAGGGAATTTTTGAAGGATAATTATTAGTGTAAGCAAACACATTAGAAAGTTCCAAAAAGAAAATCCACAAAGAAAATGGTCACACTAAAATGATGGCATGGATGGGCCATCTGAACTTAAAAAAAATAAACATGGAAAATGTTTGGTACTATTTGTTTAAATAAGATGCCCCTTAAGTATTGGAGCTAAGGGTTACCCTACCCTACATCACATGTTTGAGTTTCAACATTGCAATATTGAGAAACTATAAAGAGACTTGAAATCATGAGCTTTTAGGACCAATTGTACTGAGCTTGAGACACACCAGCAATATTTCTAGAGATTCTAGGTTTCAAAAGAATCTAATAGTTCCTTGCAAGCTAAATAAAAGGGTTCATTACCAAATTACCATCCCCATGACCCTATTAAGTAGACATGTCAACGACCAACGAAATAGTTATTAAATGAGAATTTTTCAATTTCAATAATATAAAATATTTTTAGTATTTTTTATATAAAAGCAAGTAGTTTTATTAAAAAGAGGAAATATTCAAAATTACAATGAGAGTTTACACCTATAAACTAAACTAAACGTATAATCTGAACATTTTTCTATAACTATTGAAATAAGAAATTAGCCACTTGAGATTATACAAATGCCGCACAAGAAAAAGGTTAAAAACCCACCCAAAACTTGAACAAAAGATAGGTACTAACAACACCAATAATAGACGATGAAGAATAAAACTATCAAAACTAATATTAAAAAATGTATATAACACTTAAGGCACATTGACAAAATGGTTACTACCACGATTCAATCACGAACAATAAACGTGATTATGAACGCATATCTAAATCTAGCCCAAAAGACAAAAGGAAGATCAACATGATAACAAATAAGCGTCATATTGATCATTCTTGTCGTCATCAGATCCAACATTGAGAAAACATAAAATGAAAAAATAGTCAAATAATCGATAAAGAAAACAAAAAATATGTCAAAAGACAAAAAAAACGTGCTAAAAATAAAAATATACTTAAAAACAAAAATATTCTTATTATAATCTAAAAAATAAAACAAAAACAAAAATATAATATAATATAATAAAACAAAAGATAATAAGATACCAACCGTTGGCAATGTTAAAATTAATATTGATGCCGCTGCTGATCAAGAGGAAGAAAATTAATGGCTCTAAGAGAAAAGGAATTAGGATTAGCGGGTACAATTGATAATCGATCTTTTTAGTATTTTAATAGTAAAATCTTATCTGACCATAGTGTCTGAAGTAATTAGTAGCTTGACAAAAAATAAATAATATCAGGAGATCATGTTATAATAAAGTTCATTTTTTATTAAAGAATATTATTTTATTATAAAAATAAATAAAGTTCATATTTTTTTAATAAAAATTGTTAGTTTTATTAAAAGAAAAAATATTTAAAATTATAATTATGGTTTACAATTATCATTATAAGCTAAATACATAATTCATACATTTTCCAATAATATTGATACAAGAAACGAGTCACTTTAGATCATATAAGACCATACATGGAATATGTTAAAACCCCAATCAAAATACTCGAATGAAAAAAAATATACGAACGAATCTGACTGTATCGGCAAACGAACTACAAAAGGAAATTAAGCTATTGAAAGAACACTGAGAACTGCAAATCATAGTCGAGCGTCGTAAGAAACTATCCACGAACGCAAATTACATATTCAAATTCAATCTGATGGTCCAAAGCAGGGAAGATCAGCATGATTACAAAATAAGCGTAGTCTTAATCAGTCGTGGAGTTATCAAATCCAACTTTAAAAAACATAAAATAAAAAGAACAGCCAAATAATCGAGAAAGAAGACGAAAAACGTGCCAAAAGATAGAGATAAACATGTCACAAATGCATAAATAAATGTACCACAAATGTAAAATTATTTTTATTAAAAATAAAAAATATATAAAAAAAAACTGAAGGTCAGTAACCTCTATCAAAACCGATGTCATCATTGACGATTAAACATAATTAAAGAAAGAAAAGTTGCGTTCAATTATTTTGTAAAGAATGAGGATTGCGGCTCTCTAGGGTTACGCCATTACAACTATAAATCAATAATCAATTAAATAAATAAAGTTCATGTTATATTACTCTTTTTGAAAGTAAGTTCATGTTACATTAAAAATATTTTATTATTATAAAAATAATATAACATGTTACATATTTATACATATACGTATAAAAGTTCATGCTATGTTGACAAACTGTTGTTTTATTAAAAAATAACATAGCATGTAATGATAATAATCATAATATTAATTTGTATAATTATACTAATTTTCATCTCTCATTTAATGGAAAATTTTAATTATGTCTAAATTGATCAAATCTACAAATTACAATAATTGATCAAACATCCATTTATATATAATCATATGTTATATATCCAAATTTAATTACCATATGATATTCCAAAAGCAGATAAAAATTATTGTCCTTTTTTAGTGTTTTTTTTCTATGTTCAACACTAAAAAAAATAAACTTTAAGCCTTGATCTTAAATTTTAAATTATAAACTATAAATCCTAAACCCTAAAAGATGCATTATATCCCTCTCTCAATCCTAATCCTAAACTTTAACCTTAAACCTTAATCTTAAACTTTAAATCTATTTTTTAATATTAAAATATAGAAAAAAACTAAAAAAACAGAAAATTTCTATTCTCCCTATGCATCTCAAAAGTAATTGTATAATCCAGAAATTATAAATCAAAACTTTAAAGTATTCCATCTCTTTGCAGTGTCAGTCGCACGCAAAAACAAAAAAAAAATGATTTAGTAATTAAGAAGGAAATGAGTGGTGGCATCATGCGTTTCTCTTTTTCTAGCAATAGGGACTATGGAGAGATACCTTCTCTTTGTTTATTATATTATACATAATGTCTTCCATTGCCTTGCAAGGCACCTCAACTTTTACAACTTACTTATCATATATTTTCCTCCGTCCCTAAATGTTTGCATCAATTAATTAATTAATTATTCTTATTATATAAAGATCAATGGAATTATTTTTATATAAAAATCACTTCATACCCTCTAAAATTCAAATCATAAATTAACATCACATATATTTTTCATTTTGAAATTATCACTTTATTCATGATAAAAATCAATAATATAACAATAGGACATTCATGATGATAATAATAATAAGAATAATAATATATAATAATAATAATATCAACTAAATCAAAACTTAGTCGACACATAATCATGCTTAATGTCTCATTCATTATTCAATTATTTTTTCAAAAATACATAATATATATAACGAACCAACTATCTATTGGTTTAGCGGGACGAGACGTGTGCCTCTTAAACAATGTTAGGAGTTCGAATCCTGCCATTGTGAATGAAACAAATTAGATCAGAAAGATCGCACCATAATAAGCTTGATCCAAATTAATCAACCAGAGAGTCGTATATAGTGTCGAATACCAGTGAGAGGGTTAATATATGAAATTCCAAATGCAGTGGAGGCCCATATTTGTGACCTCTTGAGTTTCCCATGCCCTTTGATCTCTCATAATTCATAAAGTGAAAAGCCTCAGAAGAAGACAACACCATTTTTCCAAAAACCAACAGCCTTTTCCATTATTTTAAGCTTATAGTGACCTGCTTTCTCCACATTTCATGTCTTTTTTTTTCTTCTCTTCCTTTCCTTGTGTCTCCCCATTCTTGTATATTACTATAACTATCTTTCATTTTATTTGTTTCTTTGAGCATGTGAGAAAGAAAAAGAAACAAAATAAAGCAAAGAACTCGAGTTTTCTTTTCTTTTCCTCTTTTTGCAGCCTTGTTTTGATTGTTTGAATCACGAGAAAAGATAGAGCAGGTTAGGGACATTGAAAGAAGAGAGAAAAAAAGGGTTTTTAGAATGAAGTTTGATCCAAATCCCTTCTCACTCTCTCTGTCCTTTAGGTTTCTTGATTTGTGTATTCTACCTGTTTGAGGATATGCCACTATGATAATAAAAAAAGAGTGTTTTGTTGAAGAAGAAAAGAGGGTGTATGGAATGAAGTTTGATCCAAGATCAATCATATCTCTCTCCAATTTCTTCCTTTTTAATTTGTTAATTAATTGCTCTAACTTAGGGATTTTGCTGATATCAATGGATCTCGGACCAGGCTTCATTCCTCACACCATGCTTTTCCATTGCTTCACCACCTCAACAACACTAACCACATCAAGCCATCCCTCTTTCATCTATCTCCAATCCAGGTATGAATGTTATACATATATATAAGGATCCACTTACACACAATGTAAAACTATGAGTTTTATACTTTTCTTGGAGCATTGGATCGATGAAATAGATGGCTATGATTAACTTATTACTCTTTTTTTTCAATTGATAATCTTCACATATCTTACTGTTAATATCAGTCATTTATTTCATTCATCCAACGATCTAAATATCACGTAAAACTTAAAATCTCTTACGTTGTGTAAACGGATCATATCCCTATATATATTATTATGTATGGAAGAACTTTATTCTTGTTTTTGCCATTTTCTTCTTAGAGATCTGATTTTGCATGTTTAATTTCTTTGATATTTTTGTAGATTCTTGTTTGTCCAATTTAATCCTAGACATACATGTAATATAGTATATAATATAACATAGTGTTTTCTTTGAGACTAATTATTGGATTTGCTTCATATTTGAGTCTTTTCCATTTTCCTCCTTTGGAATATTCCAAGACAAACGATATAGGACAAGTCTATATATCAGGACAAACGAAACATTTGTGTTTTACATTAATTATGGATTCATCAAATATTTGTCTTCCAATACTGATTTATTTCAGAACAAAATTACATAAACCCTAACGGAATCATCCAAGTTTAATAGCATAAGCTATAGAGTCGTTTAAGAATAAAATGTTTTTTTCATTGTTTTATCTTTTATGTGCGGATTTGTTCGGGTACATGGTTGTCTCGCTCAACAATATCGTCTTTAAGGCTTGAATCTGAGTTTTTTTAAGAGTACAATGGTATCTTCAAGGCTTGAATTTGAGTTATTTTTTAGTATATATATCATGTACTTTATCATTACACCCAATATATGTAAGTGAAAATGTAATATCATTTAATAACTTATATTTTTCATGTACATTGTATGTTAGGAGTTAATATTTAGGATTAATTGTACATTACTGAAAATGACATTTTAAAACATTTAAGATCAAAAGTATAAAAGTTGATTGAGTTTAGTTTGATTGATATCATTGTCGGTCTAACGTAGAGAGGACGTGAAATGAGTATGCCTAGACTATGCATTGTATCAAAAAGACTCCGACTATATCCAGAGTCGGCTCGGATCCGACCCTAAAAGTCCCCTAAACGTTTAGGTTGCATAGTTGACAACATATGGCCATTTAACTAGGGCAACGCAATTTGCAGTCTCTGGTAATGGTTTTGCTGCAGTGAAACATGAATTGTACGTTGTTGGAGGACGATAGGTTCTCCACTGGGAAATTTTAATGTCTTTTAAGTTATCTGGATTGAGAGCTTGTTAAAATATTCGGAAACAGTATACTGAAATATATCGATATCGATTAACAAGTGTTGAGTGCATGGATGAATCTTGGCAGTCCAGGTTGAGGGTAACTATTCAAAATTTTCAAAAAAAATGTTTAATTTAAAATTTTCAAAAATATTAGGAGCAAAATAATTAAAGATATTCAAAAATTTTAAAATTTTAGTCAAATTAAATTTTTTGAAATACTAAAAGTTTATTTACTAAATTTTAGGGGGCAAGGCCCCCACAGGCTCTTGTAAGAGTTTGCCCTTGGTTGAATGTAATGGTTAGTTGCATTATAATTTTAAAAAGAGAATTCAAGTATAAACAAATGACAACCTTAAACTTCGAAAATGGACTACAAAATAGATATGAAAGAAACAATAATAAATACTTTTACTGCAATTTATTTGACAAGAATGAAAGCATATGGTACTAACTAATTAGGTTTGTGATGCACTATTGTTGATTTTCAGTAGGTGGATCATACTGAAATTACTCAATCGATTTCATGAATGTTTATGTTTTTCATAGCCTTTAATAGGTTGACCATTTGTGAAGGGGATATGAAGAATTGTACCCTGGAATTTTTATTAAAAAAATTCATACATAAACAAAGGTGAAGTTTTTTTGGGGATTGGGTATATATTTGTAATATCTGAATTTTACCGGGGTATACCTATATATATATATTATTTTTCTTAGTAAATAATAATAATAAATAAATCAACTACTAAATAAATAAATAAAACTCAATAAACAGTCCAAAAATCAGAAGCCCAATTTACAATCTATACAGTTGTTTATGCCCATTTTCGTGTACAATCCAGCCCAACAAACACAAAATTTAAGCTTCCCACCTAAATTGGACCACATGTCAATCTCGGATTTGTCAAAATGAAAAGAAACATATTATGATCTTCTTCTTTCTCATCTGGCAACAGCTGGCGATGATGTTACTCATCTGACGTCATCTGTGAGGTCATTATCCACTATCATTATAAATAGTGAAGAGAGAAAAATAAATTAATTAATGACATTAAGGGAATCAATTATTATCAAAATAGAGAGAGAGAAATTATCATCTTTGGGCGTTAAAAAGCCATCAGAAAGCTGAACGTCCGAGAACTAAAGAGCCGCCTAGATTGCAGTTGTCGTCGGAGAAGCTCGATAGTCGTCGAAAAAGATAATCAGAGTTATCGAACCGTCATCAGAAGGTATATTTTTTCCAATCTCTTCATTTCCTACAAGAAAAACACGAAAAACATTAGTTTCAAGGAAAAATCATAAAAACAAAAACAAAAAAGGGGAGAAAGTTACTGAAACTTATCTTTCGTTCGCCGGTGAGTTTAGAGTGAATTGGTGGAGTTAAAGAGGTTAGTTTCGGGTAGTTAGGCTTAGTTTTAGGGGAGGAGATGAGTGGTTCCGATGAATCGAGTTTTAGATCTAGGTTTAAGGTTAAATGGGAGATTTTTTGGTTCGAAGGTGGCGGTCCGCTGTCGCCAAAAATTGTCGTACGACGGCCAAAATAAGAACATGGATGACTGAGGTTTAGAGCGGTGACCGGCGAATAGCCTGAAGCTCTGACAGAGATGGTTGGTTTGGATCAGAGGGCGGAGTGAGCGGTGGTTAGCTACCGACGTTCTTCGTGTTCATCTTGTTTCATATGAACAAGAGATTAACACTTTCAAAATCTATAAATTTTGATCCATTTCGGTTAGGTATTTTGGGCATATGGTGTTTGTGGGAAGAGAGTTTGGAAAGAGAAAGAGAGAGTCAGGCTTAGAGAGAGAGTGAAATGAAGAAAAAAGAGATTTTTTGACCTAAAACGGGCTTTATATAGAGGCTGCAAAACCCAGCGTTTTAGAGTCGGGTCTAGTTGACCCGTGTAATCACTCATTTTCACTTATAAATATGTTAATATTGCATGTATATTTATTATATGAATGTTACTAATATAAGGTGATGTGTGCATGTATAAGCTACGTATACGTATTAGGGGCGTATGTATGTCACGTATGTATCTAAGGTATAAGCATATGTAGATGTCATGTTAATTATACATATGATTATATGTACGTATACTAGAATATTATTAATTAATGATCGTATAATATAAAGTATTTATTTTCGTATATACATGTACAACTATTATAATTATTATTATTATTATTATTAGGTGACTAAATATAAAATTAAATATATATATTAAACCCAAGTAAAAAGTCCGAGTCCAATTACAAAAATCCAATTACAAAGCCCGTTTGGCCCAAATCAATCCTATCTAATTACAATGTGCGGGTAACTATGGGCGTTGGATCAAGATCGATCCAACGACCACGATGCAAACGAAGGTTAAAAATATCATCGGTGCGCGTACTCGCGCGTATGGACCGCTCGAGTGCCACGCGCGGCGTGTGGTCCACGCGGGACGCTTTATTATCCCACGCCGCGCGTAAGATCCACGCGTTCGACTCCTCGAATCGCGGTGCTCCACGTGGCGAAAATCGGCCGTTTCATCGGATCGAGGCTTCATCCAGGCCGATCGTTATTCAAGCCATCTCGACCGTTAGATCAGATCTGATCTAACGGCCGAAATTGCGTCTGGCCTCTGGCAGAATGGCCACACCGCCACCGCGCCGATATTCAGTCCCCGCGTTCAGATTATGCAAAAGACAACAAGCAAGTGTCAGATCTGGAAAAGAAGATACAAGTTGCAACCAAAATACAGAGATAGTGATATATATGAAACGGGACTGTTGTAACAAAGAAAAAAAAAAGAAAGAGGGAGAGAGCAAAAAAAAAGGGGGAAGCAAAAAACACAAAACAGAGAGTATTGTAACGAGTTTTTTCAGAAATACAAAAAAGAGGCAAAGCAAGTCCAGTGATACTTTTTCCTTACTTATTTTCTTCACATGCATATACAAAAAAAAAACAGAAACAAAAAGAAGAGAAGTTTTACCGTCATTGTTCAGGTCTCCTTCCTCAAAGTGACAAGCCTTTCGGCTTTCCCAAGTCAGAGATGGTGAACTGAAGGAAGGGGAAGGCCCCTGGTAGTTTTTGTCTTAGGTTTTAAAACTTTTTTTGGGTTCGTATTTACTAGATCTAGGGCGAATAGAAGAATATCCTCTGAATCCAACCTAGGATTCGTATTGAGGATGATAAGGGGGTTGTTTTGGTATATTTTGGAGTCTCGCCCGCCGGTTTAGGTTAGCGTGCGACGGCGAGAGAATATACGGACCGACCACCGGATTCTGGGTATTATATGAACATAAGAGAGAAAACGAAGAACAGAGAACTCTGAAAAACAAGAAAATGAAACAAATGGCCAAAATTTTGATTTCTACTTAAAGGGGTTTTTATAGTGGTTTTTATTTTACTAAATGGGTAAATTACACACTTAATCCCACCGCGTTTTCAATATTTTCACTTTTGTCTTGCCGCGTGGGTATAATCACAATCCCAATCCCCCGATGTTTCAAAAGATTACAATTTAGTCCCTAAATTACACCCGATCGACTTGAATGGTAAAATTACGCCTAATCACCCCGCATTTTTGAAATTTTCATTTTGAGTCCGCCCCTTGGTATAATTACAACTCGTCTTTGTAGGTTTTATTTGTTTTTCAATTTCGTCCCTAAATTACATGTTATTGCTCTTTAATTTACGCCACTAACTTTCGTTTTCCTTTCATTTCATCTGTTTTCTTTGTAAATATTATTGTTCGTATTATAATCGTACATATTGATATTATTTTATTTTATGTCCTCGTATATAATTAAGTATTTCATGTTTTTATATATATATGTGTTAAATATGATATTTATGTTTTTATCCTACTATTCGTATCAAGCATGTTATGTTTTAGTTAATTCGTACATCATATTTAGTATTTTTATATGTGTATGTGCTTTCTTATTTTTTAGGGATACATGTTAGTATATTCACCCTTTTTGTACAACATGTGGACCCGTATATGTTGAAATATGTTTTATTACCAGTATGCATGTCTCTTTTTCTAATATTTGTTCGTATATATGTACCTATTCCTGCCTTATTATTTTGACATATGATAGTTGTTTTTATCTATTGTTTAGAATAATATGTATATGCATGTTTTAATCTAGAATATCATCTATGTTAGATTAATATTCTGTTATGACAATATTTACTACACTTAAACATTTTACTATGTTTTATGTTTTTGCCATTAAGATTGCATATCGAGATATAAATTGTTAATGCGGTGTCCTTTTATCCGAGCGTAAACGGGGCCAGTATCAGGCGTAGTGATAGTGGTTGGGCGTTTACTCTCGGATAACGGGGCCCTTAAAATTAATTCGCAATTATAACCGAATTTTAAAATAATCGTCATTCTAATCCGGAAAATCCAATATTAATAAAGCGGTAATTATTAAAGTACCAATTTTGGGCGGTGTGGGGGTGCTAATCCTTCCCCATCCGTAACCGACTCCCGAACCCTGTCTTTTGAATCTCTGGTTTTATGGTGTCCGGCCTACCTAAGTGGCCGGTGGCGACTCCATTTTTATAAGGTTTTTTGTAAACCCTGCGGAATAAATATTTTTTAAATATCACAAACACCTTTCAAAAATCCTTCGAAAACACAATCGTTTTTATTTTTAGCGATGAAAATTAAAAGGGACATCGCTCTGAGATGGCGACTCATTGGGACTTTTTTTTCAAAAACAAATGAGAGTCAAGCTTTTAAAATAATTACCGCTTTGCTAATATTAGAAATTCCGGATTATAATGACTATTAAATTAACATTCGGTCATAATTGCGCGTTTATTTTAACGCATTTAAAATATGGCATATAAACCCGTCTTTTTAAGTGGGGAAAACGCTAATGCTTTCGTGGAGATATCGTTCTCCGTATGGCCTAGCAAGTACCTTCGGGGCTCGAGTACCTTATGCTTTAAATAAGGATATCGTTCCTTCGTGCGGGCATAAGCGAATGGGTCCCCGAATTGAACCCGGTTGAAAAGAGCCTATAATGGGTGATGATCGGGGCCTTGCTACCCTTAGTAGGGGACAAACAAGGACAATTCGGTATCTCCTAGAACCAAGATTGCATGTAGAGAATACATAGAAACCTACCCATTTAGAGCCATGCGGATAACCTTAGGTTTTAGACGGGATAAATAGGGTTGTTTTGTGTGTTTATTCTGCTTAATTTTGTCATTTTATTTATATATTTATCAATTTTATCCTATCTTGACTTGTGTTCTTTTGCTTTGTTTTTACATACCATTGCATTCACATTAGTGTGGGGCATTGATTCCCGAGTGATTTCTCTTTTAATAGAAGATTGTTCATGATGGATCAAAGGTTCTTTGACTGACGAAAGAAGAGGTCCAATCCCAAAACTCCATCTCGAGACTAGGCCGGGGGGACAGTAAGAAGAACCATTCAAGGACACCAAAACGGATTCGATGGCGATGTCAATCCTAGTGATAAACAAATACAAGAACTAAAGAAGCGGATGTTCAAGATGATGGACCGGATGAATACCATGAAGAAAGGCAAGCGGCATGTCGAATTGAAAAAGATTTGATCGGGAGGCGGAATGCGAATGTAATGGTCGAAATGCCAAAATAGATAACACCGTTAAATATGACAAATCGAATCCCTTCGTGATCAATCTCAAGAAGCGGACAAATAGCATATCCGGGGAAGATACCCGTGGAACAGAGGCAAAAACCGGGGAAGTTCGAGAATCTAATGACATCAAAAGACATTATCCTATACCCATGAGATATACCGAGTTACTTCCGTTGCTTGTCGAAAAGGAACCTTATCATACCAATGAAGTCATGCCAAGAAAACCTCCTTATCCGAAAGATTACAACGATCGTGTCCGTCCAGCAGCTACCACATAGGCGATTCGAGTCATCACACTGAAAATTGTAGGGCCCTGAAGGACAAAGTTCGAGATCTTATCAGAATGGGAATCTTGGATTTCGACGACGGACAACCCCGATTCTTCAGCCAGCCAGCCGTTGCCCGAGGGGCAAAGTCAAAGGAAGGTCAATACCGAGCCCAAGGTTCGGATAACACAGGAGTAGGTCACTCAAGCGGGATAAAGTTAGGAGTCAAGAATAAAAGTGTCTCAGAAGATGAATTCGCACACAATCGCGACCAGCTCGAGCATGAGAGGCACAATCATAGCATGAAATCAAAGAATGTACAAGACGAGTACCAGAAGCTGCACTTTGAATTCAAGAGTTTCGATCTGGGTGACACTGCGGAAGAGTGGGTCAATGGCATGATTCAGCTAAAGAACGGTTCGAGCATTTGGAAGCGTAAATGCAAGAATAGTAAGAATAAAGTCGATCATTATCAAAGAAGTCGGAAGAAGGCGAGGGCCAACGCGACTTTATCCAAAATGAGTTGGAAAGCGATCGCCATGGAAGATATCCACAAATCAAGTCTGCATCGGAAAGGAATGAATCACAAGCCTTCCAAATGGAAAACGCAGACTCAAAGAATGTATAGTGAGGCTCGAGATTGCTTTACGCACCCGGTGAGATCCGTCTTTGGGGCAATGACCGTTAAGCTACAAAAGGCTGAGCAAACAATACGGGAGAAAGAACGGGACATGAAGATGGTTACGACTCAAGCCCAACAAGTCGCTCAACGGATAGCAGATTTAGCCGATCAAAGCGGCACCAATAAGCGAAATATGGATCCGGCATTGGACCGCGAAGGAAAACCGACGGGACTATTGAATGAGGTTAAGACATTAGGTGCCGGGGCTCACCGATATCCGTAAAACCCTAATACCGGATGTAATGAAACCTTTTTGGTCCGAATGAAAGATGTTCTATAAGGACAAATCACTTGCGGAATCAATGTTTTATTGCATTCATGCATTGCATTTGCATAACATTTTTTGCATTATTTTATCATCGCATGACACTTCACCATTTAATACATGGGGTTCGATGGCGAATTAATCGAAAAATGGAACAATTGAAGAGTCGAGGCTTGACCAGTTAGAAGAAAAAATCGAAAGAGCTTAAGAAGAAAGAGAAGATAAATGCTTTCAATACAAGGGAACTCGCCTAGTCCCCGATTTGGTCATTCCTCCAGATTTCAAAGTTCCGCATTTACGCAGATATGACGGAACCAACCGCCCAAGATTCACTTAACCATGTTTTGTAGGAAAATGGAAGGATACATGAAGAACGAAGAATTATTAATCCACTATTTCCATGATAGCTTGACGGGACCAGCAGCAGTGTGGTATAACCGTTTGAACAGAAACCAAGTTAGGTCATGGGGTGACCTCGCTAATGCCTTCTTGGGTCAATACAAATATGCTTCAGATTTAGCACCACAATCGACGTTTCTTGAAATGAGAAAATGAGGCCAAATGAAAGCTTCGGGGAATATGCATTAAGGTGGCGATGTCTCCGCGACCCAAGTCCAGCCCCTATAGCGGAAGAAGAGTTGACCCCTATTTCATGCAACGCTTCCCTCTCCCTTCTTCGATGTGATGTTGGAGAAATCGAGAAGCGGATTCAAAGATTTCATGACGGTTGGAGAGAGGATAGAATATGCAATCAAAGAAGGAAAATTGGGGTCTAAGTCTAGGGACCGAATCGAAGATAAGGATGGAGACGTAAATGAATGTCATCTCCAGGGTTCGCGTGGCCGTAAAAGAAGGAGACAGACTGACAAATCGGGGTCATCAAGGAAAATTCCTCGAACTAGCGCAAATTTGGAAGTGTTTGGAACATCTATCTCAGACATTTGGCCTCACCTGGTAGAGGGTCACTATCTTGTTCCTAGGCCGATAAAGAGTGCACCTGATCCAGTATGCCCATAGTTTTGACTCGAGTAGCGCGTGCGCGAATCCATATGGGAGCACAGGGGGCATCCCACCGAAAATGTAGACCTTTACCGGAGGAAATCAAGAAGCTGGTCAATGATGGAACCACGACACAAGAGCTGATCAAGCGGTGGAAGACCAAGGATGAGAAGTAAATCTACATAGTCTTTGAAGAAGCCGAGATGTCTCTACATTAAAATACCTTCCTAAAGTAATATAAGGGATCAATTCTATGTGGCCCCATGTGGCAAAAGATCTTTTGTGATAGGACATGTTTGTTAGTTGTTGTTTTCAATAAAGGACGATTTTAAACAACATATAATGTTTTGAAAGCACATAGATGTTTTCTCGTCGTAGGGCACTAGATATCAATTGCAAGATGTGACATTAGATAGATGTCGTGGCAACGATGATGTGTGATTTTCCCATGCCAAACTCGGTCAAAGAAAGCGAGATTATTACTCTTTCGATGATATTCAAGGATAAAAAAAGCTCTAAATGTCAACCGTAGAGTTGCTTAAAATTGAAACTCTAGGCATAATCTTCTAGGTAGTAAAGAAGAAACAAAATAAAAAAGGAAGAGAAAAGAGAAGAAAGAAAAGAAATGAGAAGAAATGAAAAAATAAAGAAGTACTCCTATGTTCAAACACAGTAATAGGCTTATTCGGATAAGTATATGGAAATTTTGAGGCACTCACTGAAGCGATAGGGTGGAGATACATCATCCAATTCAAGAAACCTTAGCTTCATGAGTGATGGTAATATTTTCAAATTGTGACTATGCTTAGAGTAACTTGGGGCGGTGTTGTTTGCTCCATCATTGTCCTCAAGACAAAGGATCATGACGAATTGATTTCCTCAAATAATGATTAAATAAAAACAAAAAAGAGAAAAAGAAAGTAGGCGATATCATGAAAAATTAAGACTCGCACCACCCAAACTTTATTTCTAGAGTAATATTTCTGCGCTCAAGTGGTTACATAAGCCTACCATTTTGGGGCGAGTAGATAATGAGAATTGAGAAAGAGTAGTGCTCTGCAGACAACGCTGTAATCATAAGGATGAACCGAGTCACCGGAAAGACCTCACATCTTTGAATTATCAAGTGGTTGAATCTAAGCCACTCTTGCACATGATATCCAGAGCTCCTATCTTTGTGTTTTCAAAATCTTGTATGTTAATCCGAATGATACCCTTCAAAGGAACACCAACCAGCAAATTGACAAGTTAAAACAACAAAAATTTCCATGTATTACTTGAGGGTAAGATCCGAAACACAAGGAGGTGGATACTATTGAAGCCCCAACCGAAAGGACCTCACAATGCATAACAGAGGTATAAGTGTCGACACTCAAAAACAAGAAGCGAATTCCACCCACAATGCCTTATTTGGTTCAAGAAAATGAAGGACGAAACAGACAAGAACGAGCTTACAAAGTGAGGGGACGGTTAAAAAGTAAACAAAGTGAGTCTCCAAAGAATTAAAGCACATAAATCGAGGAATGGCGTCCGTCAAGAGACAACAAGAAGATTGAGGTTAAGAAGCATTTCGCCCACCCGATGACGAAGTTAACAAATACACAGAATATTGGGTCAAAAGAATCGGAAGATAGCCGAGTACGATCGAATAGGCAATCTGAATGTAAAAATAATAGTAAGAATCTCTGCACACGCATGATATAATGTTTGTCGCTGAAGAAGCGGTAAATCCAAGAAGAAAGGCGGGTGATCGTGCAAATGAACAAGAGCAGATGCCCATTGAGCAAAATTTGACAGAAATGAAGATCAAAATTGAGCATACCACAAAAGGAAAGGAAATAAAGAAATCAGAAGAATAACTTTTCAGGACATAATATTAACAAAGAAAAAGAGAAACGAAAAGAAAAGAAAGAAATCATAACATTGCATGCATCATATAGATAGGGGCATGTCAATTTTGCTTGTTAAATAAATGTATTTGAAGAATTATCAAGAATTTATCAAAGTCCATAAAACAGCCATGTCGGCGTCGATCCCAAATATTAAATCCTTGGTCATCGGTAAGTCCTTCGGGCACGATGTTAAATCCTTCGGTCATCGATAAGTCTTTCGAGCATGGTGTTAAATCCTTGGGTCATCGATGAAGTCCTTCGGGCATGATGCGGCAAATATCGGCGTGAGTCCTCATAAAACAACAGCCATGTCGGCGTCAGATCCAGATATTAAATCCTTCGGGTCATCAGTAAGTCTTTCGAGCATGGTGTTAAATCCTTCGGGTCATCAGTAAGTCCTTCGGGCATGATACGGCAGCATATCAGCGTGAGTCCTCATAAAACAGCCATGTCGGCGTCAAATCCAAATATTAAATCCTTCGGGTCATCGGTAAGTCCTTCGGGCACGATGTTAAATCCTTCGGGTCATCAGTAAGTCTTTCGAGCATGGTGTTAAATCCTTCGGGTCATCAGTAAGTCCTTCGGGCATGATGTGGCAGCATATCAGCGTGAGTCCTTATAAAACAGCCATGTCGGCGCCGGATCAAATATTAAATCCTTGGGTCATCGGTAAGTCCTTCGGGCACGATGTTAAATCCTTCGGGGTCATCGGTAAGTCTTTCGAGCATGGTGTTAAATCCTTCGGGTCATCGATGAAGTCCTTCGGGCATGATGTGGCGAGATATCGGCGTGAGTCCTTATAAAACAGCCATGTCAGCGTCAGACCCAAATATTAAATCCTTCGGGTCATCGGTAAGTCCTTCGGGCACGATGTTAAATCCTTCGGGTCATCGGTAAGTCTTTCGAGCATGGTGTTAAATCCTTCCGGTCATCGGTAAGGCCTTTCGGGCATGATGCGGCAAAGATATCGGCGTGAGTCCTCATAAAACAACAACCATGTCGGCGTCGATCCGATATTAAATCCTTCGGGTCATCGGTAAGTCCTTCGGGCACGATGTTAAATCCTTCGGGTCATCGGTAAGTCTTTCGAGCATGGTGTTAAATCCTTCGGTCATCGAGTAAGTCCTTCGGGCATGATGCGGCAGCATATCAGCGTGAGTCCTCATAAAACAGCCATGTCGGCGTCAAATCCAAATATTAAATCCTTTGGGTCATCAGTAAGTCTTTCGAGCATGGTGTTAAATCCTTCGGGTCATCAGTAAGTCCTTCGGGCATGATGCGGCAAAGATATCAGCGTAAGTCCTCATAAAACAACAGCCATGTCGGCGTCGATCCGGATATTAAATCCTTCGGGTCATCAGTAAGTCCTTCGGGCGTGATGCGGCAATCTTAGTAGCGTAGGTCCAAAAAAGACAACAGCCTTGTAAAAAAAAACCCTTCATTTTCAAGCCCTAGTGGAAGGTCTCATAGAGAGAGAACCCTAAATCTAAAATCTCAAAAAGAACTCCCGATCGGAAAAAATCCACCAAATGTGCAAAAGGTTTTATATAGGAGAAACCAAATTTGAAAACAAAGAGTTCTATATAGGAAGGATTCCAAGCTTTATTGTCTCAAAGTGAAAAGAATGACTCATAATTCGGGATGTCAGAGCGAAGGGTTCTATGTCGAAAAGAGCCTGTAGCTCCAAGATCGGAAGGTGACGAAGCTCTATATAGGAAGAACTTACGAGCCTGAAGATTCAGCCAAGGAAGAGCGGAAATGTCCAAAAGAATTCGTTTTTCCAAGGCTACAAACATGGAAGTCTGATAAAAATGAGTGCTTATGAATCTTTGCTTAGTTTCCCATTCCATGAGAACAAGCAAAGAGGGGCAACTGTAATCACTCATTTTCACTTATAAATATGTTAATATTGCATGTATATTTATTATATGAATGTTACTAATATAAGGTGATGTGTGCATGTATAAGCTACGTATACGTATTAGGGGCGTATGTATCTAAGGTATAAGCATATGCAGATGTCATGTTAATTATACATATGATTATACGTACGTATACTAGAATATTATTAATTAATGATCGTATAATATAAAGTATTTATTTTTCGTATATACATGTACAGCTATTATAATTATTATTATTATTGGGCTGACTAAATATAAAATTAAATATATATATTAAACCCAAGTAAAAAGTCCGAGTCCAATTACAAAAAATCCAATTACAAAGCCCGTTTGGCCCAAATCTGAATCCTATCTAATTACAATGTGCAGGTAACTATGGGCCATTGGATCAAGATCTGATCCAACGGCCACGATGCAATGAAGGTTAAAAATATCTGCCAGGCGCGTACTCCACACGTATGGACCGTTCGAGTGCCACGCGCGCGTGTGGTCCACGCGCGGACGCTTTATTATCCCACGCGCGCGTAAGATCCACGCGTTCTGACTCCTCGACTGCGGTGCTCCACGTGGCGAAATCTGAAGCCGTTTCATCAGATCGAGGCTTCATCCAGGCCGATCGTTCTTTAAGCCATCTCGACCGTTAGATCAGATCTGATCTAACGGCCGAAAATGCGTCGGCCTCTGGCAGAATGGCCACACCGCCACCGCGCCGATATTCAGTCCCCGCGTTCAGATTATGCAAAAGACAACAAGCAAGTGTCAGATCTGGAAAAGAAGATACAAGTTGCAACCAAAATACAGAGATAGTGATATATATGAAACGAGACTGTTGTAACAAAGAAAAAAAAAGAAGGAGGGAGAGAGCAAAAAAAAAAGGGGGAAGCAAAAAACACAAAACAGAGAGTATTGTAACGAGTTTTTTCAGAAATACAAAAAAGAGGCAAAGCAAGTCCAGTGGTACTTTTTCCTTACTTATTTTCTTCACATGCATATACAAAAAAAAAACAGAAACAAAAAGAAGAGAAGTTTTACCGTCGCCGTCCGTGGGTCTCCCTTCCTCAGTGACAAGCCTTTCGGCTTTCCCAAGTCAGAGATGGTGAACTGAAGGAAGGGGAAGGCCCCTGGTAGTTTTTGTCTTAGGTTTTAAAACTTTTTTTGGGTTCGTATTTCCTAGATCTAGGGCGAATAGAAGAATATCCTCTGAATCTAACCTAGGATTCGTATTGAGGATGACAAGGGGGTTGTTTTGGTATATTTTGGAGTCTCGCCACGCGCCCGGGCCGGCGGCGGCGGCGGAGAATAGAATACGGCGGCCGACCGCCGGATTCTGGGTATTATATGAACATAAGAGAGAAAACGAAGAACAGAGAACTCTGAAAAACAAGAAAATGAAACAAATGGCCAAAATTTTGATTTCGGCCTTAAAGGGGGGCTTTTATAGTGGTTTTTATTTTACTAAATGGGTAAATTACACACTTAATCCCACCGCGTTTTCAATATTTTCACTTTTGTCTTGCCGCGTGGTATAATCGCAATCCCAGTCCCCCTGATGTTTCAAAAGATTACAATTTCGTCCCTAAATTACACCTGATCAGCTTCGGAATGGTAAAATTACGCCTTAATCACCCCATTTTTGAAATTTTCATTTTGAGTCCGCCTTGGTATAATTACAACTCTGGTCTTTGTAGGTTTTATTTGTTTTTCAATTTCGTCCCTAAATTACATGTTATTGCTCTTTAATTTCGCCACTAACTTTCGTTTTCCTTTCATTTCAAATCTGCTTTTCTTTGTAAATATTATTGTTCGTATTATAATCGTACATATTGATATTATTTTATTTTATGTCCCTCGTATATAATTCGTATTTCATGTTTTTATATATATATATGTGTTAAATATGATATTTATGTTTTTATCCTATATTCGTATCAAGCATGTTATGTTTTAGTTAATTCGTACATAGGCATATTTAGTATTTTTATATGTGTATGTGCTTTCTTATTTTTTAGGGATACATGTTAGTATATTCACCCTTTTTTTGTACAACATGTGGACCCGTATATGTTGAAATATGTTTTATTACCAAGATGCATGTCTCTTTTTCTAATATTTGTTCGTATATATGTACCTATTCTGCCTTATTATTTTGACATATGATAGTTGTTTTTATCTATTGTTTAGAATAATATGTATATGCATGTTTTAATCTAGAATATCATCTATGTTAGATTAATATTCTGTTATGACAATATTTACTACACTTAAACATTTTACTATGTTTTATGTTTTTGCCATTAAGATTGCATATCGAGATATAAATTGTTAATGCGGTGTCCTTTTATCCGAGCGTAAACGGGGCCAGTATCAGGCGTAGTGATAGTGGTTGGGCGTTTACTCTCGGATAACGGGGCCCTTAAAATTAATTCGCAATTATAACCGAATTTTAAAATAATCGTCATTCTAATCCGGAAAATCCAATATTAATAAAGCGGTAATTATTAAAGTACCAATTTTGGGCGGTGTGGGGTGCTAATCCTTCCCCATCCGTGAATCGACTCTCCGAACCCTGTCTTTTGAATCTCTGGTTTTATGGTGTCCGGCCTACCTAAGTGGCCGGTGGCGACTCCATTTTTATAAGGTTTTTTGTAAACCCTGCGGAATAAATATTTTTTAAATATCACAAACACCTTTCAAAAATCCTTCGAAAACACAATCGTTTTTATTTTTAGCGATGAAAATTAAAAGGGACATCGCTACAACCCGCGCATTTCTGAGCGGGTCGGATATACGACCCGCGCCTCAATATACGGATCCTCTTGGTTTTGGCCTCCAATTTTGTAATCCCTCAATTTGATCCATGTTTCAATAAAATTAGTTTCAAGTTTCAATTTATTTAGTTTAGTCCTTTACAGTTTTAATTATTTATTTATTGCAATTAAATTATATGATTGATGCTTGTTTTAATTAATTCATGTAGTATATTTTTTAGATAATTTAAACACCTTGGTTTAATTAAATTAGCATTAGAGCCTCAAGTCTTAAGTACTTATTAAGCTTTAATAATTCAATTAGGAAGATAATTGTAGAAAATTAATGGGTGTTGAGTGGGAAACATTGAAGTCTTAATTTGAATGGTGTCCCAATGTAATGAGATGTTATTCAATATGGGCTTTTAAGTAGAAAACTCAATATTCATTAAAACCCTATAATTTGATAAATGGTTAGATTAATTAATTAGAGCTTTAATTAAGATTAGAACTTAAACAGTTAGATTAATTAAATAACTAGGGAATATTATATAATTTTGGGGTTTAGATATGGATGGTGCTCATGCAATTGGGTGTTATCTCATGTAAACCTTTAAATTAAAAATATTCATAGATTTAAATAATACACAAATTTAAATAGAGCCTTTTAGATTATCACTTAAAATGAACAAGACAATAATAAACCATGCATTAAAAACCTTTTATGTTGGAAATATAATTTTTCCAATATGAATAGAGGTGTCCTGAGCGTATATGGGTGTCTCCAATCTCATATCCGGTTTAAATATATATTTTCTTATAAGAGGAATATTTCTATTTGGAACATAAACTCAGTTAATAATTAAGGATCGAATTAAATTTGAATTTTTATTCTCAAAAATGTCAAAATGTCACGCAAAATTAAAGGTATGATATCGAGCGTTTGTGGGTGTTAATCTTTTCCCACACGCAACCGACTCCGAACCCTAATTTTAAAAGAACGAATCTCTGGTTGTTTTTATGGTGTCCGGTATACCAAAGTGACTAGTGGCGACTCCAAAATGTTTTCAAAGAATAAAATTAAAAAGGAAAGTCTGATTTTTCAAGATTAATTATTTTCAAAACTCAATTAAAAAGGTAAAATCCTAATTTTTAAACTTAATCGCCATGCTATTTTTACCCGGTTTAAAAATGGTTCCGACAATATTCTTAATGTTCATGTTTTGATTTAGGAAGACTAATCTTTTGAGGTACATGATTGTTCCTCTTAACAACATCATCTTTAAAGTTCGAATATAATTTTTCTCCAGTGATTTGTACCATACGTGTCCAAAGTATGACTCTCATTTTAAATTGAAAAACTTTTGAACATTTCAATTTCATCCTCAAATAGTCTAATTCTAAATTAGTCCCTAAACTTTTGAGCATTCCAATTTTACCTAAAAATTATGACCCTCATTCTAAATTAGTCCTCAAACCTTTTAAACGTTTTAATTTCATCCCCAAATTATCAGCATATGCAACATCTATTACATAATACACATCAATGTTTACATTATAGTTAATATTTTTTAACAATTTTATTAACAATTGGCGTGATTAGAATATACCAATAGTTTGGGGATAAAATTAGAATGTTCAAAAGCTTAGGAACCAATTAGAATGAGAGTCATAGTTTGAGGTTGAAATTGAAATGTTAAAAATGGGCCAATTTAGAATAGGAGCACTGGTTTGATGATGGAATTGGAACTTTTAAAAATTTAGAGACTAATTTAAAATGAAAGTTCTTGTTTAAGGATGTGTGGTACAATAAACTCAACTTTCTCTTTAAAATATAACATAGTTTACTATTACACCTGGTGACCTAAAAATTTAGAGACAGATTTAAAATAAAAGTTCTTGTTTTAAAATTTATAGCTCTTTTTTTGCCGAATTTATAGCTTAAATATGAAGAATTGCATAATTTTTTACACAATTTGTGTATCAAAATATAACCCTTAGTAATGTATACTATTCTTTTTAATCCGTTTTTTTAGATCTGAGGTAACAATTTGCCGAGCAAGCGTGTAGTGCCAAAGTATACACACGAGACCCTGATGGTGGA
This sequence comes from Hibiscus mutabilis, assembly GCA_019671005.1. Classification (NCBI taxonomy): domain Eukaryota; kingdom Viridiplantae; phylum Streptophyta; class Magnoliopsida; order Malvales; family Malvaceae; genus Hibiscus; species Hibiscus mutabilis. The sequence goes on along the minus strand of CM033751.1, from coordinate 38,352,973 downwards.
CATACAACGAGTTGCAAGGCGTGTGAATGACTTAGCTACCAAAGCCGCGGCTCTCCAACCTTTCGTAACCCCAGACATGGAAGAAGCACCAAGGTTTATCAAGTTGCTCAGAGCTGTCGAGGAGGTAGAGCTAGAGCTTATGTGTAGAACTTTGTTTTGTAATTAAGACTTTTTGTAATATGGACTCCTTTTGTAATGTGGACCCTTGTTGTAATCTGACCCTTTAGTTCCCATGAAAGTCGTTCGAAAGGGTGATTACCCGGAATCAACACCTTTATTTGCATTCATGTTGCATATCATGACATGGTGTTGATTCAAGAACAGTTCATTAAAAGGCTTTCAAAATAGAAAAAGTCTACTTTGCCGGAAACGATAATATTACAGTATCAAGTTAGGCTGAGCAAAGACCAATCGAGAAAGAAGACGGTACGACAGTAAGGCACGTGCGACGCAGAAGATTCAGTCAGGGCCGCAGAACCCCAATTTTAAATTTTCACATTTAACCCTTTTGTAAAAATCTCAAAGATTTTAATTTAACTCCTTTAAAAAATTGAAAATATTATTATTTTGCTTTGAATCTTTTTCCCTCCTAAAACTTTCAGAATAATAATAATAACAAAAAGAAACCTAAAAGTTTTATTTTTTAAGTAAGTTAAAACTTTTTGATAATAAAAAATGGGGAAATTTTAAACCAAATGATCCTTGAGAATTTTAATTTAAACCTTAAAAAGTTTTAAAGTACTCCCCTAGGATCGATAGAATCCATCCCTGTTTAGGCTTATTGATCGTTTGCACCCAAATCTACAGAAGAAAAGATATTGTCTGCATTATGCGTGCACTTGTTGATGTCCTTTCAGAAGCCACAAAAATAAAGATCATGACGTCACGGGTCCATGGAATAGAATAAGAGGAGAAGACGAAGTCATCCATCATCCTGAAGACGACGTCGAGACGTGGAGGACAGACATTTTCTCTATTGAAAGTTTTTTAAAGACTGTTCGAGAATCAACACCGCATTTGCATGCATTCTCGCATTTATAGGGTATTGATTCCCGAAGTGGTTTCTTGAATCTCAGAAATCGTTCATAATTGGCAAAGGGTCGTCTGGTCAGATATTAGAGGGCACGGATCTAGGGTTTTGTCTAGAGCAAGATTGGAGACAATAGAAGAGGAACCATTTGAAGACTTCAAGTCAAACACGGTAAGGAGACACGGTACTGGTAATAAGCAAAGTAAAGTGCAAGAGTTGAAAGAAGCAGAGGGAAGAAGTGATGAATCAGATGAATACTTTGACGAAAGGTAAGCGATCAATCGAACCGAAAGAAGAATCGATTAAGGATCAGAATAGAGAGCGAGATAGTCAAAATTCTACCTCCAAGCCAGCCAAATACGACAAATTGAACCCTTTTGTGATCCGCATCAATAAACAGGCGGAAGGTATGTCTGAGTCGGGCTTTCAAAAAGTAGAACTCGGTCTAGAAGAAACCCGAGAAGTAAGTAATGAAAAGAAGTACATCTCGATTCCTATTTGGTACACCGAACTACTCCTAATGTTCATCGAGAAGAGCCTTATTACCTTGGTGAAGTCTCTAGCAAAGAGATCGTCTTATCCAAGAGATTACGACACACGTGCTAGAGGCAGTTACCGTTTAGGAAGTTTGGGTCACAGTATTGAGGATTGCGGGGCCTTGAGGAACAAGTTCAAGATCTTATCGCGATGAGAATTTTGGGTTTCGAAGGCGGAGTTCCCCAATTCTATAGTGAGCTAACAATCACCCGAGGGGCAAAGTCGAGGAAGAATCGATATCCAGGACAAAGTTCGAGTAATACCGAAGTGAGTCGCTCAAGCGAGTTAAATTTGAAGATCGGAGATAGGGGCATCCTAGGAGAGGGATATTCTTTCGAGTTTAGCCAGCTCAGATAAGAGAGAGATAACTTGGATAAAATTGAATTTTTAGAATGATCACCAAAAGCTTTACTGAGTGTTTAAGAATATCAGATTGGGTCACCTTTAAAGAATGGATGAACGGTGTTGTTCAGTTGAAGGACGACTCAGAATATTGGAAGAAGAGAAACTAGTCAAGCAAGAATCAAGTCAGGATGTTATCAGGTAAGTTTGAGGAAATTGGGAATAGGTATGACAGTCTCCAGAGATGAGCTACAGAATAACTTAGCCATTAGCAAGAGTTTTGGAAACAAGTTTACGATAGAGCAATGACAATCCAACACTCTTCAGTTGGAAATGACAACTTCCAAGCTGCGAAAGACTAAGCAGGGGATAGATGAAGACCCGAAAATCGATATTACCCGAACAGGTAAGGCTGCTCAACAAGGTGGCAGGCTTAGTCAGAACATAGACCAAGTGTAGGACCACAGAGGCAAGCTGACCGGACTACTGGATGAAGTTAAGAAAGTAGGCACTGAAGCTTATCAGTAACTGTAAATATCTAATATCTGATATAATGAAACCTTTTGGCCTCAGTGAACGTCGTTCTATGGGGATCTCTTTTGGAATCAATACCTTACTGTATTCATGTTTATATTTTAGGATTGCATTGCATTACATTGCACAGTCATGGCATATTTTACATAACATTATCATTACCTTGCATAAAATTTCTTGGGGTAATCCAAAGAACAATTAGAGTTTTATCATGAATAAAAGAATTGAACACACTCAAAAATCAAGATTCGAGCAGTTAGAAGATGGACTCAAGAGAAAAAGAAGTTTGATGCCTTTGATGCAAGAAAGCTTTGTTTGAACCCTGATTTGGTCGTTTCTCCGGATTCCAAAGATTCCCAAATTTGTGCATGATAACGGAACAAGATGCCCCAAGATTCACGTGACGATATTCTACAAAAAGATAGAGGGCTGCATTGAAAAATTGCCAATCCACTACTTCCTCGACAGTCTAGTAGGATCTATCGTGATATGATATGTTTTGGACCTAGCACCAAGTCGTCAGTATCTCCAGGGTACGAAGATGAAACCTGATGAAAGCTTCAAGGAATGTGCTTTGAGGTGTCTGTGTTTAGCGACCCAGGTGCAGCCTCCCGTAGGTGAAGAGGAAAGTGTCTTCTATGCCACCTTTCTTATTTCTTCTTTGATAAGGTGCTCGGGAAAATGAATGCCAGCTTTGAGGACTTCATGACAGTCGGAGAGAGAATCGAACATACACTCCGGGACCTAAATTTAAAAGACCAGATATGCCTAGAGGCAGAAGGAAAGAAAAAGATAAATGGGTACCACTTTCGAAGGTTCTCGTGATCGTAAAAGAAGAAAACAGGCAGATTCCTCCGAATCACCGAGAAAAATTCCTCGAACAAGTACATATTTAGTGATATTCAGAGTATTCCATCTCGGACATATGGCCTCATATGGTCAAGGGTTAGTACCTTACCTCAAGGCCGATAAAGACTACGCCCAACTCATCTGCTCACAGTTTTGATCCATACAGTATATGTGAGTTCTACATTGAGGCGCCGGGGTATGACACTAAGAAATTTGGGGTCGTTAATAGAAAAAATCAAGAAGCTGGTTGATGAGGGAGTCATGACGAGAGAGTTGATCCAGCGGTGGAAAAACAAGAGAAGAGGAAAACCTGCACTACAAATGACCGAAATGAGCTAGTACTCGGGAGGTAGTCCGGAGGTCCCTATGGTTTTCCCATCAGTTCATAAAGAAATTCTCAATGCTTTGAAAAAAAACTCTCAAACAGATATTTTTTTTAGAATTAAAAATCGCATTTCCATTTAGAAAGCATTTTTACATTCTTGATTCTTTAAACATTTTATTTTATGGGGTAGTTTTTGTTCACCCATATGCATATACACGCATTTTTGAATGGACATATGTATATATCATTTCTATACCAGGTCCTCCAATTTTGAATGCAACAGTACATTTGCTTCAGTTCCAAAGATCAACTCTAAGTTGCATATATTTAGAAGAGATTGAATGTTGTGGGGATACTGTAAATGTGAGTACTGCTAGTTTACTTAGGCAACAGAGGAACAAAACGAGTGTTTAGACAATAGGCAGTTCCCATTTTAGGAATTTATCTTCTCAGGCACTTGTCGTTTAAGATCCTTGAAACGAGAGTTGACCCTAAACCTCTACCCCCTGAAGGCTTTCTCTGGACATCTGTGAATGTGACGACGAATGGTATTCTTTTACTTTACCAGAAGACAGAGATGAGACCAGACAGATTGGATACGAAGATCAGAAAATCATCAGAAGAAAGTGGTTGAAAACAAGGATATGTCCAAACGAAAAACCAAAGAAAAGAAGAGAAATGGCAATCAGAATGCCGAAGCAGTCCAAATCGAGTAAATATCAAAAAGCTGCAGAGAGGCAATTAACTTCGAGCGGAAGATATCATCAATACCTAGTATAGATACGTGTTGATTCGAGGATACATTTATAGACTCGAATAAGAAGAAAGAGATTCAAGGCTAAAAATCCAAAATAAGCAGTCTAAAAAAAGAAGAAAAGACAAAAAATAAATAAAATAAAAAAGAAGAAGAAAAAGTGAGAGAAAAAAGGAAGAAAAAAAGAAAAAAAGAAAAGAAAAGGGGGAAAAAGAAAAAGAAAGAAAGAAAGAATATTGTATATGCTTCACACACGGATCAAACAATACAAGAACGAGACTTCAACTATGAGCAAGAGACACAAGGAATCCACATTTCAAGTAAATATCATTTTTGAAAATTAGTATAGAAGCTCAAATTGAAGCCAAGTCAAGACAAGTCGGCCCGAAGATTGCCAATTTCGAAAAAGAAAATAACCTCTAGGGTGAAAACCCAAAAATGGGCAGTCTAGAGTGATCCTGAAAATAAAGAAAAAGAGTAGTCTGCTTGAGCATGCTGGTATCACTATCCAACCAAAATACACTGATCTGAAGGTACAGAAGAAGAAAGTGACCTCTAGGGTGAAAATCCAAAAATGGGCAGTCTAGAGCGATCCAAGAGAAAAAGTGAAAAAAAAGAAAAGAAAAAAAGAAGAGAAAAGAAAAAAGAAAGAATAACATTTCATCTGGGCGTGCCAATCACAAGAATTCCCAAAAATGTATTCGCAGTCTTTCATTCAAGAAATCTCAGTTTCGAGGAGTTTTGGAGTATCAAACATTCTTGAACAGAAAACGAACATCAGTACATAGCCGGAATGCAAGGCAGCCTACAATAAAAAAGAAAGGAAATGAACTCTAGGGTGAAAACCCGAAAACGGGCAGTCTAGAATGATCCAAAAAAGGGAAGGAATAATGGGCATATCTAAGTTACACAAGTACAGAAATACTGTTTACTTAACTATAAACCAAAAGCCTACATTACAAGCCCCCAAAGACCATTCTGATCATCCATAGATATCCAAGTTGAATGAGAATGTCTTCAGATTTCATTCTGCCTATAAGGGTTAACTTTGCTTCAAGGAATGTCAAACTTCGAAGTGCTTGATCGACACCCAAATGAGGGAAGGATGGGGCATGGTGAGATAGTGAGATTAAGAGAGCCACCTTAAACGGGGTAGAAACTAGGTAGGGTTGTTCCTTTCAAAAGCCTATTAGACCAGACGAAACTATACATTTGCATATATCTCCACAATGGTCAAGATCTTCTAAATATGCGCTTCATTAGAGTTGATCTCTGGCAATTTGAAGCAGATGTGCTATGGTGTTTGATATTTTGGGGGCAAACATGTTTTAAAAGGTTTGACATTTTCTCCCAAAGTTTTGATGTTTACCATTTCCCCCAAACATTAGTTTTTAAAATGTTTGGCAATATACTTCGAATTTTGTTTACCATTCTCCAAACATTAATTTTTTTAAAAAATGTTTGGTCCTTAAAAAAAGAAAAAAGATGTTTACCATTTATTCCAAACAATGTTTTCAAAATGTTTGGTATCCCCTCCGAGTTGTGATTTTCAAAATGACTGTTATCTTTTCAAACAATCATTATTTTTTTGAAATATACACAAGTAAATTGCCTTTTGCATTGCTTTAAAAATGAATGATGATGAGATTTAAAGCATAGAGACCGAGAGTTAGTTCCCATCGAAATGCTATGAGAAGATCAAAGATGAGCTCAAGGGATGAAAGTATTTTGGCTCACCCTGGTGACTAGAAATAGATCAAGGCTCTGTATGATGGGTCAGAAAATTCAAAACAGTGGAGCCCGTGGTTGAATGCGGCAACGCTAAGCGAAAAAGATGACAAGGGTTCTTATAGATCATTTATGAAGACGGGTGATAACCCTGAAGACAAGAAAGCCTTCTGTACAAAAGGTTTGAAAGCATGTTAATCTAGATTCGAAGTGATTGATCAAATGAGGATTTAAGAGCATACAGTGAAGAAGTAAAGAGATGAAGAAATCTAAGGAACGACCTTTCAGGGTGTAAGACTTTAGAATAAAAAAGGGTTGAAAGAAAAAAGAAAAAGAAAAAGAGAGAAAAAAAGAGAAGAAGAGGAAAAAAAGAAAAAGACAAAATAAAAAGAAATTGAAGGGAATAAAAGAAAAGAAAAAGAAAAAAAAGAAGAGAGAAAAGAGAAAAAAATAGGAGAAAGAAAGCATTACATTGCATGCATCATATAGATATGGGCATGTCAATTTTTGCTTGTTTTGGACAAGTACTTGAAGAATTATCAAAGAATATTAAGAAGTGGATTTCATTAAAGAAAGAAAGATGAGGCAGCCATAGTAGCGTGAGGCCAGATGACGGTAGCCGAAGTAGCGTAAAGCCAGATGTTAAGTCTTTCGGGCCATCAGTAAGTCCTTCAGGCATGATGATAAGACCTTCAGGCCACCAGTAAGTCTTTCGAGCATGGTGATAAGTCATTCGGGCCATCAATAAGTCATTCAGGCATGATGAGGCAGCCATAGTAGCGAGAGGCCAGATGACGGTAGCCAGAGTAGCGTAAAGCCAGATGTTAAGTCCTTCAAGCCATCAGTAAGTCCTTCAGGCATGATGATAAGACCTTCAGGCCACCAGTAAGTATTTCGAGCATGGTGATAAGTACTTCAGGCCATCAATAAGTCCTTTGGGCATGATGAGGCAGCCATAGTAGCGTGAGGCCAGATGACGGTAGCCGGAGTAGCATAAAGCCAGATGTTAAGTCATTCGGGCCATCAGTAAGTCCTTCGGGCATGATGATAAGACCTTCGAGCCACCAGTAAGTCTTTCGAGCATGGTGATAAGTCCTTCGGGCCATCAATAAGTCCTTCGGGCATGATGAGGCAACCTTAGTAGCGTGAGGCCAAATGACGGTAGCCGGAGTAGCGTAAAGCCAGGTGTTAAGTCCTTAGGGCCATTAGTAAGTCCTTCGGGCATGATGATAAGACCTTCGGGCCACCATTAAGTCTTTTGAGCATGGTGATAAGTCATTCGACCCATCAATAAGTCCTTTGGGTATGATGAGGCAGCCATAGTAGCGTGAGGCCAGATGACGGTAGCCGGAGTTGCATAAAGCCAGATGTTAAGTCCTTCGGGCCATTAGTAAGTCCTTCGGGCATGATGATAAGACCTTCGGGCCACCAGTAAGTCTTTCGAGCATGGTGATAAGTCCTTCGGGCCATTAATAAGTTCTTTGGGCATGATGAGGCAGCCATAGTAGCGTGAGGCTAGATGACGGTAACTGGAGTAGCGTAAAGCCAGATGTTAAGTCTTTTGGGCCATCAGTAAGTCCTTCGGGCATGATGATAAGATCTTCGGGCCACCAGTAAGTCTTTCGAGCATGGTGATAAATCCTTCGGGCCATCAATAAGTCCTTCGGGCATGATGAGGCAGCCATAGTAGCATAAGGCCAGATGACGGTAGCCATAGTAGCGTGAAGCCAGATATTAAGTCCTTCGAGCCATCAGTAAGTCCTTCGGGCATGGTGATAAGACCTTCGGGCCACCAGTAAGTCTTTCGAGCATAGTTATAAGTCCTCCAGGCCATCAATAAGTCCTTCGGGCATGATGATGCAGCCTTAGTAGCGTGTGTCCAGAGAGATCGACAGCCATGTTAGCGCGAAAAAAGAAGAAGAAAAAAACGAGAAAAAAAGAAAGAAAGAAAAAGAGGAAAAAAAAGAAAAAAAAAGAAAAGAGAGGAGATGAGGAAATATGTAGGAAAGAAAGAATATCGGTTGACCAGAGAAAATGTCAACATTTTCGAGCCGCCGCCCTGACGGCTTTCTAGATGGATAAAACCAAGGTCAAAGAGGTGGCCGAGAAAGAGCGAAAAGTTCCATAAAAGCTCATGATTCTGAGACCACAAACCGGAAACCCGAAGAATTCAGTCGAGGAAGAGCGGAAGATTCTAGAAGAACACATGATTCCAAGGTATCGGATAAAGATACAGTGATATCATTGATATCTGCGTCACCCAAGAACGGAATACCCATGTTGAAGGTGAAGAGTTCTATATAGGAGGGACTCGCAACTCGAGGCTTAAGAGTGAAAGGTTCCATATAGGAAGAACCCTAACTCCAAGATTTCAAGAAAAAGCCTGTAGCTCCAAGATCGAAAGGCGAAGAAGTTCTATATAGGAAGAACTTAAGAACCCGAAGATTCGGCTGAGGAAAAACGAAGAGTTCCAGAAGAACACGTGATTCCGAAGCTACAAGAACAATAAAGTATGTCAAAAATGAGTGCTTTTAATCTTTGCTTTGTCCTCATTTCACAAGAACAAGCAAAGAGCGGCAACTGTAATCACTCATTTTTGTTCGGATTTTAGTATTTTTAGTATTATTGTAATAGTAATATTATTAATTTAAAATAAAAATAATAAAAAAAATTGATTGAAGTGTAAAAAAAAGAAAGAAAAAAACACACAAATGCACTGTGTGGAGCAACATTCTCCACGTCACTAGCCCAACAACCTCAATTGCCTATAAATAAGGTATGGGATTGGAGGCAAAGCACAATTGGAGAGCCGGTCAAGGCAGCCAATAAGAGAGCTATGCTCTCGGTAGCCAAGGAACGGGGGCAGTGCCCACGGTCCTAACCGGTTCGATCGGGGTCCTACTTTAGATCCGATCTAGTTAATATTTTTGGAGAGGAAGTGGTAGATCTCGGTGGGGTTCAGTCGAGGTTCGTCATTCGAGCTCCTAGTTAGGTATATTTTCTTTCCTTTTATTTGTGTTGTAATTTTTATGATTTAATAAAGTAGTAGTTAATTTAAAATTGTGTTTTTTAGTTTGTATGTTTATTTATGTTTTAGATTAGTATTTATTATGTTTTAAATTTATGTTTTATATTAGTATTTTATTTATGTGTTAGATTAATATTTATGAATGTTAGCATTTTATTTATGTTAGATTTGTTTTTATTTATGAGTTAGATTAATATTTATGTATGTATGTTTTAGACTATTATTTTATTTATGTTAGATTAGTATTTTATTATGTTAATATTTATTTGTATTTTTATTGTATTTAAATTATTTGCCATATTTTATATTTTGCTCACTAAGATTGCATATTGAGATATATAAATTGTCAATGCGGTGTCCTTTTATCCGAAGTGTAAACGGGGCCTGTATCAGGCGTAATGATGGTGGTTTGGGCGTTTACCCTCGGATAACGGGGCTTTTAAAATTTACCCGCACTTATAACCAAATTTTAAATTAATCGTCACTTTAATCCAGAAAGTCTAATATTAATAAAGCGGTAATTATTAAAGTACCAACTCTGGGCGGTGTGGGGGTGCTAATCCTTACCCATCCGTAACCGACTCCCGAACCCAACAATTTTTAAATCTTTGGTTTTACGGTGTCCGGCCTACCTAAATGGCCGGTGGCGACTCTAGTTTCTAAATAAAACGTGATTTCTTTAAAACCCCACGAAAGACATTATTTTCAAAACAAAACAATAGATAAAACTCATTTTTTAGCGTAAAAGGATATCGCTACACATACACGAGGGCAAAATATGGGTCAAAATGGATCTGAACATGTATTGTATCGGGTACTTTGGATCAGAAATGGAATGAGTAGTACAAGGGTTATTAGTCCCGATTAAATTGATTAGCAGTCCATGATCTCCTCTCGAGCTCATCGGTAAAGTATCAGACCCCGTTGTTCATTACCAATTTATTTCAAGCATCAACGACGTCTTAAGCATTTATTCTACCTTATCTCTTTACGAGGGTTATTAGTCCTTACTTTGCAAAAGGATAATCTAGTAATTTAGCGTCTAGGGATATTTCAGCAATTTCTACCATCAGTGTATATTCCGGTAATTTCGACATACATAGGCATACTAGCATCAGGGACGGAGCCAAGATTGAATTATGATGGAGGCAAGATGTTTAACTTTGGAATGATCAAGATCTTAAAAAGTAATTAAATCATAAAATTAAAGGATATATGATTTAATTTCACTAATTTTAAAATTAAAAGGTCTTAAAAGCAAGTAAACCATAAAAAAATTTGGTCAATGCTTGATTTAATTAATTTTAAAACTGATAAGGTCCTTAAAATAAATTATATTGGATGATTTTGGGAGGGGCAAGGACTTGCCTAAAATGCTTTCAAAACTATCAATGACCTAAAGTGTAATTAGACCATCAAAGTTGAGGGGGGCAATTGCCACTCCCACCCTCAACATAGTTCTGTCCCTGCCAGCCATACTCCCAAATGGTGTGTTCTAGCCATTTCCCTCTAAATTATAGGGCTTTAAACTCTACTAATCGTTATTAGGGGTGTTTCGGTAATTTTCCCTACCAACATTCGAATCACTACAACAATCGTATATTCATATGCATCACATGCCATGTGTACTTACCTTAAAATCAAATGCTAGACTAATCATAAAATCAGGGGAAAACAACATATTTAGTACCTCAACTATGCTTGCATTACTGTTTTGGTACTCCAACTATTATTTTTGGCAAAATGGTACCCAACATTACTTTTTTGTTTTGGTACTCGATCGTTAAAAACTAACGGAGATGATGATGTGACTAGGTATAATTACAGTTTTAGTCCAAAACACTTATATATATTATCATTTTAGTCTAAAATTCATCAATTTAAAACATCATCTTAATGTTGGAGGTAAAACATCATGTCACGGACCGCGAGTTGAGGTTTGAGTCACATGCGCAGCAAGCTGCCCAAGAGGTTCAAAGGCAAACTCTGGGCTTGAAAAGACCACCAGACTGGCCTGATCCCTGGGAAGTTCCAAAAGACTTAACTATCCACACCTATATGAACATAGGAGATAATTTCCTTAAATAGAAATTGAAACCTAGAAAATATGCCTATTTTGTGCTGATTGTGGTTGGTAGGTTTTGATCTAGGTCGTCGATGTAAATCAGTAAGAATCGTTAGATATAAGGGAACTCAACTATAAATAGAAGCTCTCCACCTCATTTGTAAATTATTCATCTTCTAAGTAATTAAGACATTTACTCTAAAATCATCTGTGTTGTTCTTGAGCGTTCTTGGTTTTCTTCTTTTGTTCTTGAGTGGTCATTCTCTATAGTTTGCTTCCGCTTAAAACGATTTAACGTTCTTAGTTCCTTGGAAGAATTTGATCTTTCAGAGTGAGAATTCAGGCTGACTTAGTCATTTATCTAAGTAACATCAATTAAGGCCGCACAGTTTGCTAGGTCAAAACGCTAGCCCCGAGACAAGTGGTATCAGAGCGAAGGTTCGAGTGAAGGCACTGATCGAGATGGCACCACAAAAAGAAGATGTTGCAGCGAAGAAGGGTGCGGAGACCCATGCTGCCAAATCTAAGAGAATGAGTTCGAAAGATATCTTCACGGTGGAAATTGTGAAGGACTCGACGGAGCGACTTGATGCGATAGATACACGCTTCGAGGAGCAAGACAATAAGATAGACCATCTCAAGGGAGAGATAAGAGAACTTTTGAATGATTCGTTCAAGAAGTTAGGTAACAGAGGCGATGGGCTTGAGGCCGAGTTGAAGGTCGTGAAGATGGATGAGACTTTGTATGGCAAGAAGAAGCCATCAAAGTGTGACGACCAGCCTAGGATGCTAGTCTAACCATAGGAAAGGAAGTCGTTGAAGTGCTTCTATTGTGAGGGTCTGCATCTGTCGAGTGACTGTTGGGAGAAAGCTAACCTTGCAGCCATCAAGGTAAACGATGGGCCTGTGGGAAGGAAAGCTAGACCTGGCACGATTATTTCGTTCAAGACAGTCAAGCTGAGGGTTAAAAAGTGTAGCGAAAGTGTTTTCGTTGCGATGGGACACATAGTTGGTTTGATTGCCCGCACAGAGTCAAGCAGTCTAAGGAACACGACAAGCCCAAAGAAAGTGAGGCTTTAAAGCTTGGTTTGATGTGCGAAGAGCCACTAATGGGTAAGGTGGAAGATGCTTCAAACTTCGAGGAATAAGTGTTGATGTGTGGTGTAACACCCCAACCCGAGTGTCATAATTAAGCCTCAAGCCCAAAACCAAAACCATAAATTTTTTACACTAGATTTAGCCCAACACATTTATTTTATAAAATCCATCAAGTTTGAGTGTTTCAAAATAGATAAACTGATTTGAAACGTTACATGGAAGCTCCAATTTAAAATACATGATTAAAAGTATTCGACCCACAAGTTAAAATCAAAAATAAGAGTTACAATACAACACATAGGGTTCTACAAATACATAGCCCAAATATCTAAGTACTTTACATAGCCCAAATATCTAAGTACTATACTTGGACATAGGTCGATGCTAAAGTCCTACTCCGATGGTGGTCCGACACCTACTAACCTGCAAACGGAAACAAAAATTCTAAACGCTGAGCTAATGAAGCTTAGTGGATACACTTTCACTCAACCTTTCTTCATGCAAATCATGAATATGAGCAAGTAGCTAAAGAATGACATCATGGCATAAAATGACAACATGGCGCTACCTCTAGCCTCATAAACACATAGCAAAATAATAGAATAATAATAACCACACACATAGCATATAGTACACCATACCAATAAACCTGGAGTGAGGCCTGGTGCCACACAGCTTCGGGACGTACATTTTTGGGTAAAGCTCGGTGCCACATAACTTCGGGAATACACACCTATGCTCAGAATCTCTCGTCGAGCATCTTTGAATAAGACCCGGTGCCATACAACTTAAGGAACGTACATTCGGCAACCAATAACCATGGTGTTGCAACACACTCATACTCTCACTGGGTATTCGGATCCCACCAAAATAAGGTACTCAACCATACGAATGCTCTTACGTGTCACTCAATAATTACTCGGTCCACCAAGGACCCTTATTGTTTTAACACAAACAAGTTACCCAATGTTTTGATAAGTTATTACTTATTAAGCTCGTATATGGGTTTTAAATCTCAATTTCTCTATTTTACTATTTATTTTACCACTTTAGAATCCCATTGGGCCTTAGTCCTCGAATTATAGGCCCATCGAACTCAAAACGTATTTTCGGGCAGATTACCCAACGATTACCATTACTCACTTACGAGTATCGATACGCTCTAGTTGGTACTGATACCTACCTGTGTGTTTTGATATCTGGCTATCTTCCAAAAGGGTTAGCCCAAAACCCAATATTGATACACGAGGTTCGTGTACTACTACACCATGGGTACCGATACGCCCCCAACTGTACCGATACCACATTTTGCTATTGGAATTTCATGGAACATGGGGTATCGATGCCCCCTTAGGTGTACCGATATGCCTTTACAAAATGGCTTGATTTTACCAATTTTAACATGGGCTACCGATACGTGTTCAACTCGTATCAGTACTAGAACCCAAAACTTGCTTTATAGAGTTCAAAAAATCATCCCCAAGCCCCCCAAAGGCAAGACCCCAAATCGAACTTACATTTTGTGGAAGGTAGTTTAAGTGGTTTCATATCATTTTAAGCAATAAAAACACCAAATTTAAGAATTGCCATTAATGAAGACCCAAGCATCTCAAACAACCAATTATCAAACCAGCAGTCAAGCAATCACATTGATGATTTCCAGGAATACAAGGGAGTTAGTAGTGTACTAACCTTGATTCAAGCTGAAAAAGAAGCCCCTAGTCAGGCTCCTCAAGCCTTTATTTTCCCAAGCTCCTTGGAAGGTTCTCCTACCTCTCTCACTACACGAAGGGTTGTAAATTTGGATTACAACATGTAAGAGATGAAAGAGCAATCTAAAACTTACTCTTAAGCTAGAAAGATAGAATTGGCTCATCTCTAACCCATTTTCCTCAAACCCTCCTCTAAACCCAAATTTTCTTTCTACCGCCGAACTTAATGATCCTTACCTCAAGACGTAGATCCTTGCTAGATGATTAAACTTCCCTTAAGATAAACTCCAAAAAACACACTTTGGATGATAAAGATTTAATCTTCCAAGTGGGGAGAGACTAGAAGATGGAAATGGTTTGAATATGAGACAAAAGGAGACAAGAATGATCTTATTCCTTTACTTTCTGCAGAAGAATTAAAGATGCTCTCATTTCCCTCTTCAAACAATTAGGCAATTACCTAATTAACCTTCCATCATCTTATTAACTCATCCCAACACCAAAACTCAAGCCCAACACCCCAACAACAAGTCCACTAAGGCTTATAAAGCCTAAACATCACGACTCAAATGCAAGGCCCATGGGTCGAGTTTAACTAACCCTCAGATTCTAAAATCTAGGTCATTGCATGCAAGGAACTGCCAGAAGGCGTGCCACCAGTATACAAGGTGGATGCTGCATTAAACTTCGTGGACAAAAAAGTGTCAATGCGAGGCAAGGTGTTGAACTTTCATATTGAAAAAGTGTCGATGAGTAAAGAGTTGCCATAGAGCGATGATGCTTCAAGCTTCGTGTGTAAAGAATAGTTAATGTGAGTTAAAGTTAATTCCAACCAGAGTATTCCGGATGAGGTACATCTTGAACACATTTGTAGTGTTTTAAAGTTTGATTTGTCTGGTTTATTGGGCATAGGAAGCAAAAGACCTAACCCAACAGATTGTAGAGTTACAAAGTCTTGGCGAGGACACAAGAGGCCTTTTAGAGTCCTGAGAGATTACCCAGTGTTTCGCGTGGAAAAGCTAGTGCCCAAGCCTTTGTTCTAGGCTCGCGAGGATCTGAGTCATGACAAATCACAACTTGTAGGATGAAGTTCCTACGGTTAAGATGTATAAAGTGGGATGGTGAGTGATGTTACATGGCAGATAATACCAAAGTAAGCAATCCATATGGGGGGACAACCCAACACGAGTCATGTGCTCTTTGTAGGAAGAGCGGTCCTTATGAAGGGACAACCAAGCCCGACTATGAGTTAAAGAAAAGTCGAGGTATTGAGGAGTTTCAAGGATCATTTCCAGCTTCACTCTAGAGATACGACGAGAGCGTCGCTAAGTTTGGTGGGGGAGAATGTCACGGAACGCGATTGGGGTCTGATTCACATCACAACAAGCTGTCCAGAAGGTTCAAAGGCAAACTCTGGGCTTGAAAAAGCCACCAGACTGACCCGATCTGTGGGAAGTTCCAGAAAACTTAACCATCCACACCTATATGAACATACAATGTGAACATATAATATACTTTCCTTAGATAGAGATTGTAATTTAGGGAATATGTCAATTTTGTACTAATTATGATCGGTAGGTTTTGATTTAGGTCGTCGATGTAAATAAGTAGGAATTGTCGGATGTAAGAGACTCAACTATAAATAGAGGTTCCCCACCTCATTTGTAAATCATTCATCTTCTGAGTAATCAAAGCATTCACTCTAAAATCATTTGTGTTGTTCTTAAGCGATCTTGGCTTTCTTCTTTTGTTCTTGAGTAGCCATTCTCTATAGTTTGCTTCCACTTAGAAAAATTTAATGTTCTTAGTGCCTTGGAAGAATTTGATCTTTCGGAGCGAGAATTTAGGCTGACATAGTTGTTTGTCTAAGTAATATCGACTAAGGCCACACGGTTCGCTAAGTCGAAACGCTAACCCCGTGACAATAATCTTAATTTTGATAGAATTTTATCTCATCCTTTTCCCACTCCCTCGTATTCTAGCTGGTATCCTGATCGTGGAGTTTGGGTTCTTCAATGGACCTCGCATTAGGCCCCCATTGTTCCCCAAATCTTAAAGTTTTGATTGTCCCTGGCGTGTTTTTTAAACTCTAAAACCCAAAAAAGTGTTCGACTGAAAGAAGAAAAATGAGGAAGTTACAATTTTAATCCAAAAATTAAAATAATGTTTAAATTGATAAAAATTTTAGACTAAATTGATAGATTGTATAAGTTTTTGGACTAAAATTGTTATTAACCCAAGCCACGTCACCATTTTCGTTAATTTTTAACGACGAAGGTACCAAAACAAAAAAAAAAGCGTAACATTAGGTATCTACAATAATCGGTTGTTCCTCAATCGTTCTTCTCCAATAATCCTGCTTGATCCGATACTAAAGTAGTCATCATATAAATACAAATACGATATATGTCAATTAAACGCATAATCGGACTAATCCTTTAAATCAAATACAGGAAAATAGCTTATCGAGTTCAAATTTGACAAGTCGAAATATTCCTTGGGTAGGGTCTTCAAAAAAAGTCAACTCTAGTCAACGATCAACGTAGTTGGTCAAAGCGGTGAGGTGCGATACATTGCAGTGTAGTGCAGCTGTCTCACCGTTGCTAGAGCACCCCATACGCAGGCGACAGCGCGTGCGACGGCAAACTCCAGACCACACTCTTGATGTCAGTGAACTCAACGGTGGTTCGATTTTTTATTTCGGACGACAAAACCGCTTTATTTGCACAATTCGAAACTTTATTTCTTTCACCTCTCTCGATGTCGTCGACGATGAAGCTATTGATATCTGTCGACTTGTCTCGACAAGATAAACATGATGAAGTTAGAGGTGTCAACTACAACAACGGGTAAACAACAGATCAAAGTTGAAAAGTTTGGAGGAAGGAAAGAAGAATATAGAAAGGAAAGGGGGATAGAACGAAAAGATAGAAGGGAATAATGAAATCTGATTTTATTTCTCTTTTTCAGCCACTTATGCAAAATAATTATCTCTCAACTAAAAATGGGAAAATTACTTCATAATCCATATATTTCCCTTTTTTCATCTTATACTCAAAACTTTGATTCTTCACATTTTAGTCCTCAAATTTCTAAAAAATTAATCTTTCAAGTTTCACGTTCTTCCAATTAAATCACCAATCTTAAATATCAAATTCGGATCCAAGATCCCAATTGCACGACAAGCTACGTCTGATCGGAGCACGTGGGCAAAACATATTGGATGATCCGCCACGCACAGAGAACATGTACAAGCGTTAGTGACATGGCGAGATCCGTGTGCAACGGCCATTTTTGTGGGATTATGTTTGCTGGTAGCAATGGCATTTGGATTCTATTATTTCCGGAATCCTCTGTTCCGGGACTAGATGCCGTCCCCGGTGGTTAACTTCTTCCAAAGGCTTCCATCTTTGTCGGACAAAATCATGTAGGGCTTGATGGTATTGAAGTTGATGGGGGCAGTTCTCGTTTTTTCCTTGGATCTTTTTGTTATTTTCATATGCAACTTATTACAGACATATTTTGTTGATAAACATGAATATTTTTGCATTTGAAAACCAAGATTATCCAACTTTCTTATTGCACACTGACTTCAAAAATATAAGAACATTCTTGCATCAAAAACTAACAAATATATATATCCTACTACATCCTATAGCAATTTGTCAGAGTTTTCCCACCCAATTCCTGGGGTGAGAAACCTTTTTATGTAGTCTTGATGTATAAACTGACGGTATCGAGGAGGTTTCTCCGGTGAAATAAGCTCGGAAAATGGTCCATACAGGGCTTCCGTCGCACTAGGATTGAAGAAAACGGCTGTTGACACTCGGGGTTCTTTGGAAGGATTAGCCAGAACTCTGTGCTCCACACTTGTGTACTCATTATTTGACAGAATCTGAAAAAAATGCAGCAAAAAGAACTTCAGGTACTGGAATTCATCATAACAAATAAAACTAGAATATGCTCTGTTACACTTCGAAGATCGAATTAAAGTTGCTAATCCGATTAAGCCTGAAGTGGGGAAAAAATAGGAGGTACCTGAAGAATATCTCCAATGTTTACAACAGGAGCTCTGTGAACCGGTTCGACATCCACCCAGTCCCCTTCATGCTTAATCTGCAATCCACCAATGTGATCCTGCAGCAACACCGTCAACACTCCCGGATCTGTATGCGATGCGATGCCAACGGTTAGATCAGGCTGAGGGCAGCGAGGATAGTAGTGGCCGACCATCATTCTTGCCTCCAAACACGTAAGATTCTTGAGCCTATCGGCATCCAATCCCAGCCCTTCCGACAATAACCCCATCAACCGCTCTCCTAATGCTTCTGACTGATTGTTCCATTGAACCACCTCGTCTCGACAAACCTGGGGAATGTTCTCAAGCTCCAGCAGCGTCGGTCCTAGCTTTACCTGGAGTGTATCTCTAGCATTCCAGCAAAAATTTCAACTCACCTTGTAAGAAATACTATTTGCAGTCCAGAATTACATAATTCGAACAGTTGTTTATATAGTATCTTATAAATGAAAAATCGAATCGACCCGATGTTGAACTTAATGAACACTTCATTCAACTAAATTAAATCTGCGCAAATTATGTCAAAAAACTAAATAGATTGAGTTGGAAGGAAGAAAACCTCCAGCTAGCGGCTTTAGAGTGGAACAAGTCAATGTTGGAAAAAAAGTTAACACCGGTTGGCGTTTCACGGATATAGAACTTGGCCTTGACGTCGGTCGGCTGCTCGTGGAAGGCTCTGATGGAACCGATCATACGGTCGAGAACTTGCACGGGAACCCCATGGTTTACGATTTGGAAGAACCCAAAGGTTCGAGATGCGGCGGCTACTTGCTCAACGACCGTCGCACGGGAGCCCGAGAGGTCGATGGTGGGGATGACGACCGACTTGGTTTTGGTTTTCAAGTCGGATAATGTTTCGGGTGGGTGAACGAAGAAGCGAGGGATGGTGGTGAGACCTGAATCGACGAGCCCTTTTACTCCGATTTTTAATGCATCGAATCTTTTCACTTCTTCGGATCTATCGTAGTGGTTCTCGCCATTCACGCCTGTCGCCATTTCCCTCCTTTTTCTAACGAAGGTAAAGATGTCAGGGTCAGATTTTTAACTTGAATGTGCGGGCGGAAACAATAGAAACTTGAATAACCATTAACATTAGAAATATGCTTCAAAGTCAACGAACTTACCTGTAAGAAAAGCAAGATTTGCAGTCGGAAAAAAGAAAATTGGGGACGACGCTGATGAAGTG
Organism: Hibiscus mutabilis; assembly: GCA_019671005.1. NCBI lineage: Eukaryota > Viridiplantae > Streptophyta > Magnoliopsida > Malvales > Malvaceae > Hibiscus > Hibiscus mutabilis. The sequence goes on along the minus strand of CM033751.1, from coordinate 38,333,707 downwards.
TATACTAATATAAAACTGTCTTAGCTGTAGCCCAAAGAAGTGTAACTAATATAATACTTATTGTGGTGGCGCTTTCAAGATTAGGCAGCGTTTTTGTGGGGGCGAGTATCCCGTATAACATGTCTACGATACAATTAAAAAATAATAAATTTTGATATTTGTTTAAAATTTTGAAATTTTAATTTTATTTATAATATTATTTTTTTACAAGTATAGATACTTATTAAAAAATTTTAAATATTAACAAAAATTAAGTATCGATACTTACAGAATAAGTATCAATACTTGTAAAAGAAAAATATAAAAAATTTAACCTTAATACCATAAAAAAATCTATCATTTTAAATTCTTAAACAAATTTTTAAACTTGTCATATTTTAGCCGTGTCCCACATCTGCCCGTTTCTATGGCCTACGATATAGATGACTTAAGTCATTGTTTATATGGTTAACTACACCCATGATCACTAAACTATTGATCCTATCATATTTTGAACTTCAAACTATAAATTTTGTTTATTAGACCACTAAATTATTAAAATGGTTTTAATCATGCTACTGGCCATTAATTTTTGACGTTATTAATAACGTGACAGGTATTTTTTGTCGTTGAGATAAAAGCGCAATCCTAAACTAAAATAAATTAAAATTGGACTAAATTGATATAATGTGTAAGTAATGATGACTTAATATATATTATACAAATTTATTCAATTGCCACGTCAAAAATTAACCGTTAGTGACTTGATTGAAGCTATTTTAATAATTTAGTAGTCTAATTGATAAAAATCATAATTAAATGGTTATAATAGGACAAAACTAATAGTTTAGTGATCATGGGTGTAGTTTACCCTTGTTTATAATAGAATTTAAATTTTAACTATTTTTTCAATGTCTGTTTTTTTACAAAACTTTTGAAGTCTTTTTAAAATTTATAAAAATATCTACTTACGATTTTCTATACGATACTTATCTGTGGTGGAGTCGGAATATTAACTTGAAGAAGGTAAAATATAATATTTTAAAAGAATTAAGGGATATTTATAATTGTGCCATAATTTTTTTTTAAATTATTATATAAATTAAAGGGTAAACTACTTAAATGGCCACCTAATTATAGAAGTGATATCAATTTGACCACTATACTTTCAATTGTGTCATTATGATCACTTAAATATTTAAGTAGTATCAATCAAGCCATAACGGAAGGGGTGACATGGCAGTTAACATAAATTTGTGTAATTACACATTTGATCTTTATTACTTACCCATTCTATTAATTTGGTTCTAAATTAAATTTTATAAAATTTATCATCCAGTCAGATAGTGACACGTGTCACAATTAAATTGAATGAAATTTTTTTAAAGCCAGATATATCTCAACAGGATGCGTACGAACTTGGGTCCCAAGAGTGAAATGAAGCAGAGTAAACCACTGGACCAAGAGATGATACTGGTTTCAGATTTACAATCTTTTATCTTTTGGGTATTAATTAAAGAGAAAATTTGTGCTCTTATGATTTGGAAGAGAGAAAAGCTTGGCAAAATCAGACAAAGCATTGAAACGAAGAGAAAGACTTTAGAGCTGAGTTCATTTAGCAATGACGATGGGAAACTGACCTGACAGTCCCATTCCAGGGAGTCTAAAGTCTTACCTCCACTACTCTGTTTTTGGAACAATTTACAACAGTCCAAGTAAATGGGCTGCTTGAGAGGTTCCATAAAAGAGAAGCAAATGCTCTGGAGTTGTATGAATGTAAATAGATGACTTTGTTTTCTTGTTTCCTGATAATGGAAAGTTATGGGGTTGAAGAATTTCTGACATTTGATTGGAATTTCTTTGTTTTTTTTTCTTTAATTAATACCCTGTTGAGGAATATTTGGGTTTAAGTATTTTTCATACAATTTGATTGTGACATGTGTCATCGTCTGCTTGAATGATAAAAATATCATTTTTTTAAAAATGATAAAATATTACTTAAATAAAGTAAAATTTGAGAAGAATATTACTCCAATCTGGTGATGATAAGTGTCATCGTCTGATTGGATAATAAATTTTATTAAATTTAATTCAATTTAGGACTAAATTGATAGAATAAGCAAGTAATGAGGATCAAATGTGTAATTATACAAATTTATGTTAACTGTTACGTCACCCTTTCAGTTAGGTTTTAACGGTTGGTGGCTTGATTGATACTATTTAAATAGTCATAATGACACAATTGAAATTATGGTAGTCAAATCAAGATCACTCCCTAGTTAGGTGACCATTTAAGTAGTTTATCCTAAATTAAAAATAATTTTTTAACAGGGTTGAGGGAGCACGATCCTCCAACCCAATTGAATATCTCCGTCACTAGAACCGTCGACCACAATTACCAATCCAGCATTTTTTCTAAACAATTTAGTTTGATAAGCGTTGACCAAACTACATAGAAATCGGAGTATATAATGTGATACCTAGGGACGGTGCTAAGTTGGAGGTGGGAGAGGCTCTTGCCTCAAGGTAGGAAAAAATTATTTTTATTTTTTAGAGTAATATGTTTACAATTATTATTATTTTTAGGTAGGAAAACTATTTTTTTACTTTGTCTTAGATGTAGCCTAAAGTCAACGATGAAAGAAGTATAAATTTTTGTGGTGGCGCTTTCAAGATCAGGTAGCGTTTTTCTGGCCATTGTTTATATGGTAAACTGTACCCAAGACCACTAAACTATTGATCATATCATATTTTAAACACTGAACTATGAATTTCTTTAATTAGACCACTAAACTATTAAAATAGTTTCAATCAAGCCATGACCATAAATTTTTGACGGAACTATTGACGTGACAGTTAATTTTTGTAGTGGTTGAGATAAAAACCCAACCCTAAATTAAGATAAATTAAAATTGGACTAAATTGATATAATATGTGAGTAATGAGGACTAAATATGAAATTATATAAATTTATTTAAATGTCACGTCAAAATTAAATGTCAGTGATTAATTGAAATTATTGTAATAGTTTAGTGGCTTAATTGACAAAATTCATAGTTAGGTGGTTGAAATAGGATAAGATTAATAGTTTAGTGACCATGGGTGTAGTTTACCCTTGTTTATAATAGAATTCAAAATTTAACTTTTAAAGAAATTTATAAAAATTTATAGTTATGATTTTCTATACGATACTTATTTGTGGTGGAGTCGGAATTCTTTTTGTTGTCATCTAATTTCTAGGGTTTTACCCTAATTAATTCGAACTGACTCATATCTCACACTTGATTTTAGTGGAAAGTCTCAGAGCGAGAATTTAGTGGAGTTGGAATATTAACTTGAAGATAAAATATAACATTTAAAAAGAATTAAGGGATAATTTATAAATGTATCATAATTTTTTTAAATCTATTAAATAAATTAAAAAAAATTAACAGGGTTGAGGGAGCACAATCCTCCCACCTAATTGAATATCTCCGTCCCTAGAACCGTCGACAACAATTACCAATCCAGCATTTTTCCTAAACAATTTAGTTCGATAACCGTTGACCAAACTACATATAAATCGTGTACGAACCAATTTTCGGATTGATCTTTTGGTATCGGGTTATGGGTCAAATATTTAATTTAAGTATTAAATTAGAAGAATGAAGTTTGGGAGGATTAAATTTTAAGTAAGTGATGACCGTTTTGTGTAAGGTTTAAAGGTTGAGGATTTTTGTTGCGAATATACCGTTGTTTTTTGGAGAAGGATGTTAAAATAAAATGTGGGAATGAGAGGAAGAAAAATTATATTTTTAATCCCTTCTCTCTCCCTTCTTTTTTCACCACCCATTTTCTCTCTTTTTTTCTCTTTCTCTTCAAACTTTAAACTCTGATCTACGAAAATTTAGTCGTTCGTTGTCGACATCTCCACCGTCATTGTGTTTATCTCGTCGAGATAAGTTCATCGGTACTAGCGGCGTCACCGTCGAAGGGGGTGAGAGAGAGGAAGTTTTAGTTTGTTGAGTTGAAGGAGTTAAAGTGCTCAAAACGAAGAACGGAGGCCACCATCGTGCTCACCGACGTCGAGAGAGTCAGAATAGGGCTTTATCGTCATCGTTCAGCCACCGAAAGTTGCCGCATACGCCACATGTGCCGCCATCTGTGCGTGGGTGACGTTCGGCCGGCCTGGCTGTTATAATAGTTGGGCTCCAACTGTTGGGCCAACCTGCTAAGCTGAGCCCGAGCCAGACGCTCCACCGTTGACCGCTGATCAGCGTTGATTTTTTGAGGAGACCCTATCTAGGGCTTTTCGACTTTCTAAGTCCGTTGGCGCAGTCCGTTTCGATAAATTTGAACCCGGTAAGCTAATTTTACGCATTTTATCCCCTAAAGTAGCCCAATAATGTGAAATGGCTTATGTAGTCGTATTTGTTTTATCCGAGGGTTTGGTGGGCTCGATTGTTGGAATTAAAGAGATGATTAGAGGAGCATGGGTAAGGATTTATCGTGTTGTCTTAAGGTTAGTACACCTCGAACTCCTATTGCTTCATGAGCATCATAAATGTGAGTGCTTTGCGTATTAGTATGTGCAAAATAGGTAGACTATGAATATGCATGTTTGGAGACTGATAATACGAGATTTGATATATGTGTGATGCATGATGATGTTACGAATATTATGAGACTCGTTAAGGCTTTAGAGACCGTATAGGGTCGGTTGAGATGCTCGTATCATTTCTTGATGATTGGCTGATTGATTGATAATTATGATGCTTTGTATGCTAGTTCGAATAGTTGACGTGAATTAATGGAAATTATGCTTAAAAGATAAATAGTTTTTTAGATGATTATGAAACTGGTAATTAATATTAATTGAATGAATACATTAGGAAACAAACTCTAATAACCTTCATAAGGTTTAGGGATTGAATAGAGTGGGTAAACCGTTATTCAAGGAAATGGTATGAACCCGTGATTAGGGTATCGGTACGAGCTTTAGCCGTACCGGTATGTGTTAGGGAGTCGTATCGATACGGGTTGACCCGTACCGATACTTGTGGAAATTAAAGATTTCCGGTAAGTGATATCAGTATTGGTACGCGTATTAGTACTAATCCCTAAGGGTACCGTATCGATACTCATGTTCGAGTATCGATACCCACTAAATGGAATAATCTATAATACTAATAAAAATATAGGAATTGGTGGAATATTAATGAGGATGATTAATGTATACTTCCATAATGTATTAACAAGTTGATAAACTTAATTGGGTGATTTGTGGTAATAGCAACTCTAGGAGATCCTTGGGGGATTGTGTCATGCTAGGTGTGGTGTGGTGTGGTAGATGTGTCCTTGTTGTGTGCTGATATGGACACTTGTATTGGTTGAGTCACCCTTGTTTGATAGGATCCGGATACCCCGCGAGATAGTGTTGCATCACCATGGATAAAGATTTCTGAATGTATGAACTTAACGCTTAGTGGGTCCATGACTCATTTGAAGGCTCGATGAGAGATTCCAAGCATGAGTGTGTGTACTCGATGCTTAGTGGAACCGGGCCTCACTCAGAGTGTATGACCTCGATGCTTAGTGGGACCAGGCCTCACTCTTATATTATGGTATGATACTTATATGCTATGAGAAGCTTATGCTTTCTTGCTATGCTATATGATTTGGCGGCTAGAGGTAGTGTAACACCCTGAAAACTAGTCTAGTCGAAATTTGGTTCCGGCGATCGGAAACCTTACACCGGAAAGGTCTAAATATTGTATTGACTTTGACATTGTGGCCAATTACATTGATATTGGACTCTAATTGAGTCAATTTATCGATTAAGGACCTTATTGAATTTATCGAAAAACTATTTAGTGATTAAATTGTAAAAATTAAATGTTCAGGGGGCAAAAGTGTAAAGATTAAAAGGTTAAGGGACCATTTTGTAACTTTCCTATTTTAGGATGAGTGTCACCTACGCTGCACAGCCAAAGGAGGAGGGGAACCAGGGCGTTCCAACACTGCCGGTGTGCCCACATGAACAAACGTATCCATAGGGCTGTCGTGCTACTCAAAACTAGTTATCAGAGGTTTTTTTATTAGGGTTTATCTTTTTTTTTATCATTTTTTCGATGTTCATTTTATCTCATCTTGTATTAGTTCGAATCTCGATGAGAATGTAATAACTCTATTTAGTTATATTTTAAAATTTTAAAAATATGTAAGAAATTTAATAATTATAAAATAGAAGTATCATTATTTATAATTTAAATTAGTTGTAATTTATACAATTATTTTAATTATTTAAAATTTTAAATTTCTATACTATTTTATTATCTTTGTTATAGTTTGTAAAAAAATATAATATTTGTAAGAAATCCTAAAAATTATAAAATAGTATGATTATCTTTATTATAATTTTAATTAGTTGTATTTTTAGCGTAAACTACCTCAATAGTCACTGAACTATTATTTTTTATTTTTGGTCACAAAATTAATTTTTTGATAAACACGTCACTAACATTATATATATTTTTATTTTGGTCATTGACTGTTAGATTTCTTCAATTTTTAACGAAAATAGTAACATTGCATAGTATAATAACAATTTTAGTCCCAAAACATTTACATTTCATCAATTTGGTTTTCTAAAATTTAACTTATTCTAGAGAATGAAATCTGTTTTCATTTCCATTTTCTTGAAAAATAAAAAACGATGAAGAAGACGTGTTTGGTTGTAAAAGTATAAAATGATTTTAACCCGGTTCGAATTCTTCTAATGCCATTTTTTTTTAAATTTTATTTTATTTACTCATATTTTATTTATCACTATTGTAAAAATATTTTCTAACTATATTTTAATTTAATAATTATTTTTTATTTCTATTTTAAAAAGCTAGATACCAAACACATTTTCACTATTTTTATTTTTGAAAACAACTTTTCATTTCTATCAACCAAACATGTTTTCTAATTTTTTGAAAACTAAAAATAAAAATTATTTTCTGAAAATCAAAACAGAAAACAAAAATAAAAAATATTTTCTAAAATCAAACGACCCTAAAATTAATTAACGATCTCGTTCCAATAAATAACCAAATAAAAATATTTTCTAACCTACAATACCTAAAATTAATTAACGAGTTCGTTCCAAAAAATACTTTAAAAATAAAAATAAAAATAAAAATATTTTCTCTAACAAAAAATCACAGATAAAAAGTTGCAAATGTTAAAATATAAAGTATATCAATGGGCCGGATATCAGCTCTTAAAAATAACCAAATAAACATTAATTTTACCGGTACTTTCCATATTTGTCATTAAATTAAACGCACCAACAATAAAACGTATAGAACCAAATCATAAACTGATATTAATTGGTTTATGATTTGATTTAGAAATCTGTTGCCAAAAGTTAGGGATAAACATTCTTAACTAGAATAGTGGTAAACAAATCTATTAAAGCTGACCTGTGAAGCCAAAGATGGTAAGAAAATAAATGATTGCTTATCTGCCACATCATCTCTAACTTAAATCTCTGTTATTCTTTCCCATGGTTTAATGCAATTGCAAAAGCAAACATTAAGATAATATTCTTCTATAAATACCAAACCCCTTTCTTCTTCCTTCTTCAAACAAGTCCTTTTCTTGGCAGAAGAACAACATTATTGGATTTCTGGGGTTTTCCTGTATGTTCTTATAATTCTAAGCTTTTTTTCCTATTTTTTCTTTTTACATCACACAAACGTATATGTGTATGTATGGCATTAGTTTTGTTTACAAAGTTCTCCTTATACATTGACTATATGTTTTATATATACTCGTATTTGTCACTCACATATGAACTCGAGTAACATTGAAACTGGGATTCTAAGTGAGCATTTGCTTTTTTTTTTCTTGTTTCATTTTTGAAGGAAAAATATTGAAATATTAGAATGGGAAGATCAAGAATTATTCCCATCCTTCTGGTGGGAATTATGGTTTGGTGTTGCTTGGCAGCTTCAGCGAAGGCTAGTACCGATTACATGAAATATAAAGATCCGAAACAGCCGTTGAATGTTCGAATCAAAGACTTGATTGGAAGGATGACATTAGAGGAAAAAATTGGACAGATGGTCCAGATTGAACGCAATGTCAGTTCAGCTGAGGTGATGAGAAAGTATTTCATCGGTAAGCCGATATAAATCATCAATTTTCATACTAATAAAACATTGGTCCGGCACCGTTCCCGGCCATGGACATTGGACACCTCTGAGACTCGAGGACGAACGAATTCGTATTTTGCAGGTAGCATGTTGAGTGGAGGAGGGAGTGTCCCAGCTCCACAAGCTTCACCAAAGGACTGGATCAAAATGATCAATGAGTTTCAAAGGGGTGCGTTATCAACCAGATTAGGAATTCCAATGATTTATGGGATTGATGCTGTTCATGGCCACAACAATGTCTACAATGCTACAATTTTTCCTCACAACATCGGTCTCGGTGCTACCAGGCAAGTCCAAATACTCGGTGAAACTGCGAAGTCTCAGAATCTAGCTAGTAATTATAATCGACATTGATTTTCAACCAGGGATCCTGAACTACTCAAGAGGATTGGAGCTGCAACAGCTGTTGAAGTTAGAGCTACAGGCATCCAATACGCTTTTGCACCTTGTATCGCGGTAAATATTCCCGAACCGCGGTAAATATTCTCGAACCGCGTTAAATATTTGTACCGAATGAGTATGCTTTTGCAGCTTGTATCACAGTGAATACCCCACTATATTTGTGGCAGGTATGTAGAGATCCGAGATGGGGTCGATGTTACGAAAGTTACAGCGAAGATCCGACGGTCGTTCAAGCTATGACCGAGATTATTCCAGGATTACAAGGAGACATCCCTCCAAATTCTCCCAAGGCTGTTCCATTTGTGGCTGGAAAGTAAGCAGGTTTTTCCACACATTATTGAGGCATGTTCAAGTAATATAAAATGCTAATTTATATCCTTTCTTCCCTCTTTCGGCATCCAGGACTAAAGTTGCAGCTTGTGCAAAGCACTACGTCGGTGACGGCGGAACAACCAAAGGAATCAATGAGAACAACACAGTGATTGACTGGCATGGTTTGCTTAGCATTCATATGCCAGGCTATTACAGTTCAATTATCAAAGGTGTTTCAACAATCATGGTCTCCTATTCAAGCTTGAATGGAGTTAAGATGCATGCTAATCGTGACATGATCACCAACTTTCTTAAGAAAACACTTCGTTTCAGGGTACCGATCTCGTTATCTTCGCCTCTAGTTACCACTCCGAAGAACTCAGCATTTTTTCCATTCTTTAATGTATGTTTGACATTGTTTCAGGGCTTTCTCATCTCGGATTGGCAGGGTATTGATAGGATCACTTCTCCACCCCATGCTAACTATACATATTCTATTCAAGCTGCAATCACTGCTGGCCTTGACATGGTCATGGTTCCATACAACTATACAGAGTTCATTGATGGACTAACCTACCTGGTGAAGAATAATTTCATTCCCATGAGCCGTATCGACGACGCGGTGAAGAGAATTTTGCGAGTTAAGTTCATGATGGGTCTGTTTGAGAATCCACTAGCTGATGAAAGCTTGGTTGACCAACTTGGAAGTCAGGTTAGCCAACTAGCCATGTTGCTTTACAATACCAAGATGATTATTTTATCCTGATTCCTAACTTTACCCTACAAATCCAACAGGAACACAGGGAATTGGCCAGGGAAGCAGTGCGAAAATCGCTTGTGCTGTTAAAGAACGGAGAATCTGCTGATACTCCATTGCTTCCCTTGCCTAAGAAGGCATCAAAGATACTAGTGGCCGGTAGCCATGCCGATAATTTGGGTTACCAATGTGGTGGATGGACAATTGAGTGGCAGGGACTAAGCGGAATCAACCTCACAAGTGGTAATAAAATACTATACTTCTTCCACAAGTTACTTTTACCGTCTTGTTTCGATTTGATGAAGAAGCCTTAAGAACCGATGCAATGCACTTTTCATGGGCAGGGACCACAATCCTCACTGCCATCAAGAACACAGTTGATCCAAGTACTGAAGTTGTATACAATGAAAACCCCGATGCCGAGTTTGTCAAGTCCAACAATTTCTCATATGCCATTGTTGTAGTAGGGGAGCATCCATATGCAGAGACAAATGGAGACAGTTTGAATCTGACCATTCCTGAACCAGGGCCAAGCACAATCACAAATGTTTGCGGAACCATAAAATGTGTCGTTTTCGTTGTATCCGGACGTCCCGTTGTGATCCAACCTTATCTTGCCTCCATAGATGCTCTCGTTGCTGCGTGGCTACCGGGAAGTGAGGGTCAAGGCGTTGCCGATGTATTGTTCGGCGATTATGGCTTTACTGGCAAGCTTTCATTCACCTGGTTCAAGACTGTTGATCAGTTGCCAATGCATGTCGGAGATCCACATTATGACTCCCTCTTCCCATTAGGGTTTGGCCTGACCACAAAACCAACCTAAACATAGTAGTCAAATATTTTCTATAGGATATTGGAAATCAAGGATGTTGAATAGTATCTGGTAAAACTATTTTAAGAGTAATCATATTGATTGAGGTTTAATAGAGAAATTTCAGTGCTGTTTTGCAAACTGCAATAACCCTCATATCTACAAATGTATGGTCATTTTAATCTCTTTTAGTGGAATTTGTAAGTGGCACAGTTTTGAAAGACTAATGCAAATATATGTACTGAACTATCATAGGAATTGTAAAACAACTAAGTCTATACTGTAAATTTCTGTCATTTTCACATCAGAGTGATGGATATATGAACATTGGGGGCTAACCTGTGATGTATGGGAACAGTTTCTGCCTTTTCTTTCCCTCTTCTTTTTCACCTTCTTCTACCTCTTCATCTTTATCCTTGTTTTCCCAGAAAACAAACAAACTCACTATTTTCCTTGTTTCTCAGTGATATAGCTTTGAATATTGTAAAGAAGAAAGAGCCAAATTTATGATGATTTAAAAGGAATGAAACATATGATTCCTAAAATGACACAACAATATCTGGAACTGATCATACTCTTGATCATTTTAGAAACCCAGAAATACCTCGATTCTATTTCCCATAACAACATTAATAAGCTAATTAAACCAAGAAATAGATAATAAAATAAAACGAAAATGAAAGCAACTGTAGCTCAGTGGATAGAGCGTCTGTTTCTATGTTCGACCCTACCTGGCGCGTTTCAATAGATTTTTATGATAAAATAAAATCTTTTTATTACCAAAAAACTTGTCAGAAAAAGAAAAGGGAAAAAGCTCGCCAAAAACCCACTATCAAAATAAAACAGAGAAATATGTATCTTGATTATCTCAACAAGCATTGGAAATTTACAGGTCTCGAGTGCAGTCGGGGAAGAAACAGATGAACACCAGGAAGTGGACGTGCTATGCTATTATACTCTTTCTTGTGATTGTTGTCCCTTTCTTACACTCGTTGTGTGCCATTAATTTGTATACATATACATGGATGTATATGTGTGTGTGTGTGAATTGAGTCAATGGTCTTTTGTCTCTTGCCTGTACATAATTTGAGGTACATCTTACATCCCCTTTCTCTTTTATGTATACATAGGTTGGTGTTGTTATGATGGTATTGTGAATTTTATATAATATTCTTTTTGAGATAAAATCCAGTTACACAATGTGTAGAGGTTAAAAGTTGTAAATGAGTAGAGTTTTAAGAGGGGAAAAGAGAAGTGGACAATCTCAATCATACATTTACACTCATCGAATCATCTGTAAAACCTCTTAATTTTTACACTGTGTAAATAAATCCTAGCCTATATGCATATATATATATATATATATATATATATATATATATATATATATATACTTATTGATTTTTATAGAGATGTGATTTCATTATTCATTTTGTTTTATTAATGGAAATGTGCAAAATGTTTAGTAATGAAATAATAAAAATCTAATTAATCCATAATAAAAGAATTATCATAACAAAACCATCTCATTGACATCCTTTCTCTATGCAAATTTACACTCTTTGAACAAGAGAAAACAAAAAAAGTAAATAAACTTATGTTTCCAATGTTCTTATCTTCACTTTGATGTGTAAGCCATATATATAACTCTTTGGCTTTCTATGACTCGAGAATTTACTGGAATGATTCTACTTGAAAAGACAAAATTTGACTACCTTATTCATCAGAAATGAATCCACTTGAAAAAAAAGAATGGTTTCAGTTGTTACCCTGTGTCTCGAAAATTTCAATTTCACCGTATGCTCGATTCTGTCTGTTGATGGTAAAAGAGGAATGTGTCGTCTGTAAATCCAGTTAGTCATTAGGATCCCATTCTTCATCACGATCGATCATTGACATCAAGCTCTTCGGGAAATCAGGATTGTCGCGTTCTTGCTGTTCAACCACTTCAGTATCGCCCTCAGCCGATTCAGTGTCATCATTTCTAACCCCTACAGCCCCAGCTGACTGCATCCATTTGGGGCAGTCGTTCTCATCTCCATATAAAACCCTGCCATCTTTGCCTTTCTTTGGTTTCGTGTTCTCGAGAGAAGAAATTCTACAAGAGCACTCGGGAAGCGGATGCGATAGGAAAGAGTTTGGCTTTGACAACAGCGATTGCCGGATGAGGCCTTCTTCGCTCAAACTTCTGTTGAGAAGTTCCTTAACTGAGAGTGTCCAGTCACGCTTGGGATGGTACATATTATCACGGATACTGTTGAAAAGTGCAGCAATAGTTTTCCTGTTCGAAGAACATACAATAGATGGAATCAGACATTCTCTTCATTGAAATTAAAAAGTGCTTTTATTAATTCCAAAAAAATAACAATACTAAGATCATGAAATTAGCTTTCTGCGTATCAAACCTGTCTGGTCGATAAGTTTTAGAAGAAGCCCTCTCGTACAACCTCTGTCCCATAACCAGCCCAGAGAAATCCAGCCATCCACTACCATCGTTGTTAAAACCGGGAAAGAATGCATCTGCTTCCACAGACACTATATAATCAAGGGCATCCCAAAGTAACCGGTGAGCTTGCCTCCTAAGATCCATGGGTGACGGGCTTGGTTCTTTGTCGGTCTCAGTAATCCAACCATACCAACCTTCTTTCTCGTGTGGATATATGTGCCTCTCAGGAGGTGGAGGAAGGGGCCGGGGCCGTGGACCAGCCTTATTCCACTCTTCTTTAAGTTCCGCCTCACTTTTTGGACGAGCTACTTTAAAAGTATCTGGAGGAAGAAGAGTTTCAGGACCAACCAAGTCAGACAACTCCGTCTTGCTGCACAACGAAGTCCGATCCACTAGATTTGCAAACATAGCACGTAGAGGGATCAGAACACGTTGACCACCGAAAGTTTGAGAACCTGCCAAGTATATAATTGTTTTAGAAGGATAGCCCATAGCACGAAGAAGAAGTCCAACCTGCAAAAATTCAGGATAGACAAATATAAGCAAAGCACAACAATCCAATACTATTGTCACTAAACATCCATATGTTGTCTCAATGATGGACTACCTTAAGCCCTTATTAGGCTATAATTTTAAAAGGGTTAGTTTAGATTTCCTATTTACATTAAGGTAATATGTTTTGTAACCATAAATACTCTAGTTCGGTAATGTTATAATGATATTTTCCAAGTTGTTCTTTACATCTGCCCCTCCTGTTCTCTTGCTCCCATTTCCCATCTCTTTCAGTCCTCGTTTTTCCCCATTGTATTCCTCTTCCTGTCCTCCGTAATGTTTATCTTCGCAGAATATGTATGTGGTGACAATGAATTCTATTTGTCACATACCTCTTCAGGCATGAGAGGACATGAGCCATTTTCTCTGCGCAAGTGTGAGTCAACATTTAGTTTGCCACTAATGCTCCCTTGCCTGATCATCTGTGCCCTTCGGTATTGTATAAGCTCTGTATGAACATCCTACAACAAGCGCCAAACTGCAAGGTGAAATGAAAATTGCATAGAACCGAACAAATATGGCAATCGAACTACCCTTTATTCTTTTGTTAACTTTGTAAAATGCTTCCGAAAAATTGATGTAACTTGGGCTAGGCAAGGATGGCAGAAAGAAGATGCAAACAACGGACCTGGAAAAGTTCGGCACAGCCATGATATGCCAAGGTGTCCCTTACTAAACCAGGATGATATGCTAGGAAAGGTTGTCCCCACGCTCGTAGTCTGCGGGAAGATTCGAAAGCTTGGACTAATCAAAAGCAGGCATATAATATTTGTGTAATTACAGCTCCAGATGCATTAACAAATGGGAGATAAGTACCACAAGGAATCAGATAAATCTTGATTGAGCAATGGATTACTTTCATAATATTTTTTTACTCATAGTCCCGTGTCTTAAGACTTTAGCAGAAAGGCAAATGGAAATTATACCTCTCCACCATCTGGCGGCCAAGGATCTGAATTTCAGGACGAAACTGGAGTGCATGAAAGGCAACCCTGCATCTAAGCCTCTGAAACTCGGACATACTAGGTGGAAGTATCGACTGAAAGGTGTAACGATTCAGAAAGTGTGTGAATCGCATGTACATTTATGTACGCTTATAAGACTTTGAATTACCTGCAAGCACGCTCCATCTGTGATAATCAACCCAACAACCTTGGCTTTCTTTAATTTTGGTAAAATTTCTTTGATATAAAAATTTGGAGAAGCTGATTTTTTGGGCTTGAAAATAGGGAAGTCGTTGCTTCTTCTTGCAGCCTTGAAATGCTCAGGCAGGCTTTTTATGATATTCACATCATTTTTGAGTGATGCAATGAATTGCTCCTCGTCGTAAAGATAGGAAAAACTCTTGAACTTATAACTGTATAATAACAAAAGAGGGTAAGAATATATCAAATTAGGCCTGAAAATGAATAACGAAAACGGAAGCAACTATACCTGATTTGTTTTGAACGAGTACTTTCTTGTATCTCTGGAATTACAAGAGTAACATTTAGAAGCCTGGCTAAGGTGACAAGATCACAGATCTAAAAATTTAACAAAAATGTTATAAACGACCAACAAAGTATGATAAAAAAGATAATTTTAATGGATCTAATAGATAGTACCGAGGATCTTATCTTCTCGAATCCACCAAATACTTTTGCATAGATGAAACCATTACTGTTTTCATTCGGAACTGTTAAAAGAGAGATGATCAGTCACTAGTTAACAGACTAAAAGAACTATAAGTGGCTAGTCAAGTATCAAGCAACAAGAACAAAACCAAACAACACATTACACCTACTTATCTCATGATCGTTCTTCCCGGATTACACGGATCGTACAAAATCTCAACCTTTCCTTGTTCTTATGAAAACCTATTAACAGTTATCATAGTTACAACGTACAAGATCTCAGCAATTCTTTAGATTGTCTGCCCCTATCATGTACCGATTTTGTCATAGACCTAAACTTAAAACAAACAAAGATAAACCCATGTGCATCACTCATCTTCATTGTCAAAACAAAACCCCTCATTTGCGCTTCAATTGATCACGAATTTTCATTCAGATACCGATCCAGGAAACATGATAACTAAGAAGGCTAAAGATCTACAAATTCTAGTAAGACTCATCAGCTACACAACAAGATGAATCTATTATTATTTCATTTCAAAGCCTTATCGATTCAACAAAGCCCCTTAATGAAAAACATGGGGACATTAAAATTAAAGTCTTCCAACATCGAAACATAAATACATAATTAAGAAGTTTTAGCAAAAATCGAATACCTGGATAGCTGTTTCTTGGGTTTGCATATGGCTGCAAAGACTCCAAAGACCTGACAGCACCCCATAGCCTCTTATTTATGACACCCTTCAGCATACAAGGACAAAAATAAAGATCATCAAATCGACATTATCACATGCAAACAAATGAAGATAAAACATTTGGAATCCGAATCCGAAAAGACTCACCGGAGATACAATGTTAGAGAAATCATGGATTAGAGCATCTTTTGAGCTATACTGGACTAAATTCATACTTGAAAACTTTGTCATTGAAAGATGAGCCACCATTGATCCCATTGATAAAGTCAAAACAAATAATGCAACCCATTTTATCTTAGATTTGAACACCATCTTAGCTCATAAAAAGAAAGTTACTTGTTGGATGTTGAATTTAACACCCAATTCTCCCTATCATCCAAAATCCAATAAATATATCAAAATCCCGAATAAAAACGACATTAAAACAAATCAAACTATAACATAATATAATAAAAAAATACTCTTTTTATTACCTGGAATATATAAGCTCCCAGAGAAGAGAACCCAATCTTCGAAATCCAATAAAATCAATATTTAAACTTTATTTTCCCTGTGATTTGTTTGGAAGGGAAGTGGGAAATGGGTAGAGTTCAAATCTGAATAGGAAGCAAAGGATCTGAGGCTGAACCTTGAGGACCCAGATTGAGATTTAAGATAGATTTGTCTCTTTGGAAAGGGAAACTATTAAAAATGTGAAATTTCTGGGAAACTGACAGAAGAAAAAATAAACAAATAGAGATCGTTGACTGGTATATATGGAAGAGTAAATCTGAAACAAAGGTTAATGTTTGTTCATATTTTTACGAGAAGTGATTCACGTGGTATCTTTTGCTAGAAGAAGTACCAACCAAATCTATTCTAAAACACATTGTTTGTCTTTTGTTCTCATTTCTACAGTTTTTACATTTTTTTTATCGAAAAAAGAGTAAAAACTAGAGAGTTCTTTGAACTTTACCTTATTGTGTATAGCCTATGGAGACTATAATTGAAAATTTTCAATAAACTGGTTTTTTAAATTTTAGTTTACACAAAATTTTTAGGTTTAAGAGTTTACTTTAAGGTTTAGAATTTAGGAATTTAAATTGTAGAATTTAGAATTTTAAATTAGTGTTTAAAATTTAGGGTTTAGAGTTTGGGGTTTAGTTTTTGTAGAGTTTAAGTTTAATTTTAATTTATAGTATAAATACACAAAATTGTATAAAATTTATTTCATACAACATATGTATCAATTTTAAGCCTATTATAGAATTACCATAAATTGGATAAATTTATTTAATTATTCTTATAATAATCGTACTCATTTAGAGGCGGTAAAAAAGTCCTTTGGATCAGGTTCGACTTGGATAACTTCGGGTTAGGTAATTTCATGTTTAGACTACATTCAGTTCGGTTCGATTTTAGTTCGGGTCTGTAGTGATTCGAGTCAGGTATTGGGCCAGAGCGAATTAATATTTAATTGTTACTTTTCGAGTCTGGTCAATTTCTGATTGGACGCTTTTCGAGTCAAGTCGAGTCAATAGCAGATCAATCGATCTTTTGTTTAGATCAACTTTTAAAAATTTCGGATTATCAAAGTATATATAGTCATAAATATTGATATATTCTTATAAAAATACATTTTTTATGTTTATCAATCTTATCATTTAGGCTTATTTTTTTAAAAAAAATAAAAACTTCGATTATTAAATTCAAGAGGATGAAGTTTGCCTTGATCGCTTTATTGATTTTTTAAACTTTATTAAGAAACTAATTTTAACTGAGTTAATTACTTTTAAATGAATTTTTTATTTGAGACATGCATTTCATGTTAATTTATATTTATAAAAAATGATATTTTTAAAAAAATAATTATATTTTACCGTCTAATATGTGTCGATCAAAATTAATCACATAAAATAAAATTTTGGATAATAAATAACTTTATTTTATAATATTTTATATCAAATATTTTTAAAAAATAAAAATTATCTTTAAATGATTAAAATGATATTCAAACCATAAATTATTACCAAATTTGAAAACTAACTAGTAGTGTAATAAAAAGGGAACATAACATACATCATTTTACAAAATATATAAAAATAAAATATTTGTTCACTCCAACTCAATTATCGGGTTAAAATTAGATTGATATTTGGTTCATATTGAGTTTAGGCAAAATAAATTATGGTTGTCTTCGGTTCGAGCAAAAATCATTTCAGGGTGCCTTCAGTTCGATTGAAAATCGGTTCTAGTCAATATCGATTTAACTAAAATTCGGCTCGATTTCGGTTTAGTTTGGTTTGTTTCGTATTTTGGATCAAATTTGAGTCATTATATTCGGATTAATATTGAGTCTCGGATCGAATAATCGGGTTCAGATCAAATTTGCAAGGTGTACTCATTATAAATATGTTATTAAACTATCTATAATTCATATATTTAAATCATAATTATTTTATTCTTTTTTTTATAATTGTATAAAGCCTTTTGTATCAAAAAATATATATAAAACCTTTATAATGTGATTATTTTTTATAAGAGAACAATAAGAATGATGATGAATTAAACTCAAAGATTTGTGTTAACGGAAACCTTTATATATATATATATATGTGTGTCCATTCTATGGTTTACGTTCGAGATGGAAGGTTGTCCCTCTTAATAATTTCGTCTCTAAGATTTAAACTCGCGCTTCACCTTGGAAATGCAATGTACCTTACCAATGCACCCAACACTTGTTGGTGATACTAATTGTTATATTTTTACTCAAATTCTAATTGGTAATTAAGTTAAGTTTTATTATAATTATAGTGGCTGAAGATTATTTTGTAATTAAGGTTCATTTTAATAAGTAAATATTTATATTAGGTAGGAGATCTTATTGAATACGGTTTCTTGGTGACTAAGTATTTGGGTCTATAAATATAGACTAGGTTTAACCTTTTGAATTATGAGAGATATGAGAGGGAATTACTCTGGAGAGATGTAACCACATTTAGGTTCTCTACAACTACTGTGATTAGGTTGTAGAGATGGGTATTGTATGAATGTTGGGAAGAGTGTTTTAGTTCTACCGAATTTTGGGATACATGGAATATCATGTATTTGTACTTTTCGTGTTCTCTACGTTGATAGTGAATTGTTTGTTTCTCTCGTCCATGGAGGTAAGTTATACCAAATCACATTAAATCTTGTCTCATGTGTATATCTTCGTCTATGTTGTTATCGCTTTCATTATTTTATCGCATATCAAATTATTAACACTAATAAATTAATTAACATGTAGTTAAAAATTATAAGATTTATTATAAAAAAATAATAAATTTGTATAAAAGTGATGGACGAACACTATTTTTTTCCAAAACAATTAGTATTCGTTCATCCCTTCTATATAAATAGTTTTGTAAATACTGTGACAACTTAAAACACTTTTATTAATATTATTGTGAACAGAATTTGTTTGTTTCTTTTCTATACTCTTTATATGTTATATCAATGATTTTTATAACACATGTATTAAGAACAACATAAAAATAATCAATAAAGCAGTGAAAAGAATTATAACTACAGATGACATAAAATCATTGGTAGAATATATAAAAGGATATAAAAAAGGGGACAGTCGAATTTTGTTCGTATAATTGCAACTTTGTTGGGGTAGTATAAGACTATGTTTGGTAAATAGCGATTTGGGCCAAAATTAGAGATTTGACATGTTAAATTCACTAATTTGGATGTTTGGTGAATTGTTGATTGAAATAGCAGATTGAGGTGAAACTTATAATTTTAAAAAGTGGCTAATACTAGCTTTTTGAAAATAGATATTTTGGCATAAGAAAAAACTTTGATACACAGACCGTGTAAACTTTAGTTTACACGTGCCTTTTAGTTTTAGGGGTTAGGGTTTTAGTTTAGGGTTTAAAGTTTAGGGGTTTAGGTTGTAGGGATTAGAATTTAACATTGGTGTTTAGAATTTAGTGTATAGGGTTTAAGATTTAGGGTTTAGTTTTTTAGGGATAGAGTTAGGAATTCAGGATTTGGGTTTTTATAGTGTAAATACGCATGCTTGTATAAAATTAATTTTACACGGCCTGTGTATCAAAGTTTTAACATTTGGCATAAGAGTTATAAAAACCCTTTTACATTTAACAATTATAAAAAATCTTCAAATAACCTAAATTTAACTCTCTCTTTTTTTATTCTTCACCCTCACGTATATACATTGCGACATTTGTAAACTAATATTTTTATTTCTTTTTATTCTCACACATTTATATTTATATTTAATAATTAATTAAATTGCATGAAAATATTTATCGTACATTCCTGCCAAATAAACTAAACATGTAACGTTTTTTCGCTCGGTAAAATTTTTTTATTAATAAATTAAATGAGCTCATCTCGGGTGCGCGCCTCATTAAAAACCTACCTAACTTAGATGGAGGAAAAGAGTACACACACCCGGGGAACAAAAAAAAACACCCACGCAACAATACAGAATTCTAAACGCCAGCCAAAATACAGAAAATTTTCCTAACCAACTTCCATGGTCTTAGACCAAAACACCCATAGGCAACAGAACTTGCTACCTCATTCACTTATGCCCCCATATCAGCTTTTCAAAGTTATCACCACCATGCCTTGAACATGGATGATCGATGCACACCATCTTTTGCAAGACAAACTGCAAGTACGTTGCTCTGTCGAGTCACATGACAAATCTGCACTTTATCAATGACTTGAATCAACTTATCAAACTTACATTTTGTGAACCAAACATACCATAAGAGCATTAAAAAGGGGCAAAATATTTATGTTGTCACCCTTAAGCTCTTAGCTCTCTCTTCCACTCTTTGTCACATTAATTTTGTTTTATCTCCACTTCCTTATACCAAAAGTAACCACTAATCAGGAGAGTGATTAGGGATTAAGGGGAGCAATTCTTTGGTGAGGACACATAACAAAACTAATCCTAATGCAAAAGAGTCCCAATTAGTAGGGATTAAGGGGAGATTCATGAGTACAATAACATTTGCGGATAGACCAGCAAGGAGAATCAAGTCATCCTACTGCGACAGAGTCTCAATCCAGGCCCTGGCCCCCTTGGCGATACATGCATTACTACTAAAATGAAAAAGAGCTGAAGTAGGTAGCTCGGTGTAAGGTCGAGCAAGCCTCTTGGAACAACATCGCCGACGACTATAAAGCCGGCAACCACATCAATGTTCTAAGAAGGAAAGTGGCATTTGACCGATACAATAGTCGTCGTGGCCGGAAAAAGCTTCATTTCTAACACTAGCAATTATCACAAGTGCGTCTGCAAACCAGTTAATTCCCGTGAAAATCTTAGAAATGAGGACATAATCTCTTCGAGCATTTGCTCATTTGCTTGCACTTCTTAATTATCTGAAATAATTCCCTTAAACTTTACAATTCACCATGATTAACATTAATATAATCTTCTCATTTACATCATAAAATGAACAGAATGATAATTATTAAAGTTAATGAACAAGCTTCCATCAAAATGGGTAGGCAAGGCAGCATATAAAACAAGGAAGGGTAGGTCGAGGCTAGTGAAGCATGCGGGTTCATCTAAGAGTTTGGTTGGTGTAAGTACGTAAATCTAACCCTCAACCCGCTTTGCCATGAAATTACCAAACCTTTCATCTTCAATTCCCCTGGGTTTTTCTTTTTAATGGCCACTCAAATAATACCAACTTTCCATGCATTTACCCTCGCACAATGAAAATATTTACTTCTCTTCATTTTATTTCTTGAACTTGCCACTGATAGGAGAGTGATTTTGACGCTGATCGGTACAGCTCCGATGATCTGTGGCGATGGCATTGATAGGCAGCTTCAAATCTCCAGGTTAGTTTGATAGGCAATCTCACACACATATGTTGGTGTTTATATAGATAATGCTTAATTGTTTACACTGTTCTTCAGTTTCTTATGTACACTTTTCCTTTGAAAACAATGTTATGTAGACAGTGAAAAGCTCATAAGTCTTTATTTGTAACATATTTGTCAGGAGAATGTTAATCAGCTCGTAGTGGTTTTTAAAGAAATAAATGTGTCATTAGTGATTTTTGGTTTAGTTTAGTACTAAAAGTATTTAAATGCAACAACAATAATAATAATACCAACAAAGGTTGTGTGCAAATATGGCAAAGACACGTTGTTGGAATAGAGAGTTACGAATTCGACCTCAGTATAATAAGCATACATTTATATATTGATAATGAATTATGCATTAGATTCCTTTAAAAATCATAAAATAAAGTATAAAGAATTAAAATTCTTTTTTTTCTATGAAAAGGAGACTAGAATGAGATAAAAAATTAAAATTCTTAATATATAATTAATTAAACTTAACAATAGATGACGTCACGAACTTCAGTGACATATAAACTTATAAATTATTTTCTATAAAAATTAAATAAATATTGTCAATATATTAAATATAATCAGAGACAAATGCTAATGGGACCAGATGGTCATGATCAAGGGCAGAGTTAACTATTGGGGTGTCAATTGACACTCAATTTTTTTTAGAAATTATATTTTTTATATAATTCGTATATAAAAAAATATAAAAAATAAATATAATTGATACCCAATTACAAATAAAATGACACTCTTTTATAAATAATTAATTCTTCTTAAATACTGTTTAAGAAAATGACCCTTTTAAATAAATTTTTGGCTCCGCCCCTAATCATGATCCCGTCATTTTTATAAAAAAATAGTTTTAAATCTTTATTTTTTTAAAAAAATTACCATAATCTATTAGGGATGAGCATTTGATCGAGTCGAGTTAAAAAATTTCGAGTTAGCCGAGTTAATATTCCTATTTTATAAAATAAACTTTACTTAAAATGACTTTATATTACCATATATGATATGGTACTATCAGTTCCTATTTAAATGACTTTATATTACCATATATGATATACATATATTTTTTCATATTTTTCATGTGATACACATATATCAAACATAGTGAAGGAACTCGAGTCGAACTTGAAAATTGATCTACTAATTACTAAAAATTTTGAGTTATTTGAATCTCATTTTATAACTCAAACTTTACTTAAAAAAATTTCGAGACAAATTTATGAAATTACATTAGAGTCAAATTTTTTCGCATTGAGCCGAATCGAGAAATTCAATTTTTTTGAATCGAATTTTGTCCACCTATAATCTACCACTTAATATAAACCAATTTTTAATATAAAATGAAAATAGAACAATTAAAAGTTAGCATGGGCAGCCTAAAACATTTTTTCTGCTATAAATTCGTGTCTACTAAATGAATTGAAATTCTGTGATTTTTGGTGTCCTATTTATGACCCATACTAAAAAAATAAGGCTTAAGATTAGAGTTTAGAAAATTTAAGATAAAATATATTTTTAAGGGTTTAAAATTTAAAATTTAAAATTTAAGGTTAAAGTTTAAAACTTTTTAGTGTTGAAACATAAAAAAGGTGATTCTGGGTGCAGCAAAGCTAAGGTGCAGCTGCGGCACAAACCCAATACACAAACCTAAAATGTTACCCACAATCTAAAATGTTACAATTTTAGTAACATTCTAGGTTAGTGACAAGTATCGAAACTTGACTCCGAAGTATCGATACTTTTCAGTTCTGATTACATTTTAGGTTGTTGTTAAGTATCGAAACTTGTCTCTAAGAATCGATATTTGTCGTGAATCACCAACTTAAAATGTTATCGAAAAGTGTAACATTTTAATTTGATGAATAATATTTTAAGCTCTATATTTTATAACATTTCAGCTGTATCATATCATAATCATACCATTACCCTACTATATATTAGACTCCCAAAAAAAAACCCTTTAAATAGGCATAAAATTTTTGTTCCTACTAATTAATGCTATTTCATAACATCACAAAATTGAATATGTGGAAAGGACACTGGCCTTGCAAGCGGACAGTCGGCCACCTACTTCACAAAATTCACATGCACCCCCGTACCTGCCAGTCTTCTAAACCCATCTCGCCTAACATACAACTTCGGCTTTTTATTTAACCAATCAACTGCTAGCCTCAAGTATTTTCTTTGAAATTCTTAAATCTCTCATTTTTCTTAGTACTATTAAATTTAAATTGTTACTGCAAATCAATCTTGGGTTTTCTTAAGTTCTTAAACTGGAGTCTTATTTGTACTTATATTTAATTTAATTTTTTTTTTGAAAAGGAATGTATGGCTTTATTGGTTTTATATTAAATTTAGGATTTTATTTTGATACACAGCCCGTGTAAAATATTTTTACACAACACTTTTATAAAAATTAAAATCTAAAACCCTAACCCTAACACCCTAAATTATAAACCCTAAACTCTAACCCTTAAACCTTAAATTCTAACTCTAAACATTAAATTCTAAACCCTACAACCTAAACCCCTAAACTTTAAACCCTAAACTAAACCCTTAACCCCTAAATTTGAAAAGCACGTTTAAACTTTAATTTATACGGACTGTGTATCAAATTTTTTCTCTTAAATTTATCTAATAATATATCAATACTCTCATTGTTCTGATTAAGATGTGACAATTAATTTTTTTGGAGTCAAATATTTTACGATTTCATTTCAATTATTTTAAGTATTTTAATTAGTTAAATTTTATTAAAAACATATTTAAAAGTTTTAAAATATATATTAATAATTTTTTTATCAATAATAAATTTTAATAATTTTTTTAAATTAACTATCAAAAGTCAAAATATAATAATTTTACTTGGGAGAAAGACAGTGTGTTAATTGATTCATTTGCTTGAGTTAATTAAATGATTTATTAATAGAATGTAACATTTTATTTGGAAATTGAAGTTAATTAAGTTTAATTAAAGGGTTGTATTTTGATATACAAGTGTAGAAAAATTTACACAACCCTTCTATAAAATTTAAAACCTAAATCCCAAACCCTAGCACCCTAAAATCTAAATCTTAAACCATAAACTCTAAATTCTAACCATAAATATTAAATTCTACAAGTGTAGAAAAATTTACACAACCCTTCTATAAAATTTAAAACCTAAATCCCAAACCCTAGCACCATAAAATCTAAATCTTAAACCATAAACTCTAAATTCTAACCATAAATATTAAATTCTACGCCCTATACACTAAACTCCTAAATCTTAAGCTCTGACTTAAAACCCTAAAATTAAAAAGTTCGTGTAAACTAAAGTATTTTACTTAATTAAATGGCTAAAACGTTATTGTTTTCTTAAAAGTCTTAATTATGAAGTGTAGTGCCATTTTGCCACCACTTGCCGACCCTTTTTCATGATCGGTTTTTGACTCTTGGGTAGTAGCATACTTAAAAGTAGAGATGCCGAAAGAGTTTATTGGATTTTAGATTTACCCATCCCACTTCCACATGCCATGTCCCTCTATTCACCCACTTGGACACATGTAAATGGTAATCCTTTTGAATATGACAATATTTTTAAAAAGTTTATAAATTTAGTGATTCATCAATTGGTCGAGTAGTTAAATATTTTTATATTGTCTTATTTTGTGTGAGTTCGAATCTTGACATTTGTCTTTAAAAATTAAGAATGTTTTATAATATAAAATATTTTTAAGATTCAACAAGCTCTCCTGTTATAGAATAAAAATAGAAATATATAATATTCTATATAATGGAAATATTCAACAACTCAAATATTTTTAGAGGGAACAAGTAGAAAGAAACTTGTTTCTAGTATGTTTTTAATGAAAGTAAGATAAGATATTTAGTCTTGTTATTGGCTAAAATTAATGTCTGGTTGAGAAAAATAAGGTTGGTAGGTTTTGATTTTAGCTAAAAATAGTTTAAGTATATTTTAAGGGTAAACTATATTGGTAGTTTATGAATTTTTAGGATGCTTCACTTGGGTCATTGGACTTTTAAAACCTGCATTAAAGTCACTAAACTTTTAATTTGATTTCATTATGGTCATTGTCGTTATTTGCCGTTAAGAAATGTTGACATGACACATTAAAGTCTTCTTCCCCAAAATAAAGCCCTAGTTTTCCAAATTTGTAGTTGCCACAAAGACCTAATTTCTTATGAACAAAGCGGTCGTCTATCAATCCCAACGGTGGAAATGATTCATTTGACTGGAAGATTAACATAGTTTGATTTCAAGCTAATCTGATGGTTGACTGTGATAGATTGGAAAATTGTAGGTTTCAGTTTCTATTGAGATTTTATTGATATTTGAGGAGATTGAGAAGTTTTTCGATGAATTTAGACTGATAGAAAGGAAGATAAGAAGAATTGGAATAGTTTGGCGAATTTTTTTAACAAAGAAATCACCAAATGGTGGTATAAATGACGTCAAAAGGAGGCGTTGGTCTAATAGAAACTAAAAACTAAAACTTCTCAATCCACCATTGTTAACAGCTAGATCAACTTGAAATCAACTATGTTAATATTTTAATCAAATGAAGTCTTCCCACCATTGGGATTAACCAGTGATTGTTTTGTTCATCGAAAAACTGACCTTTTATGGAGGCTGACAATTCTTAAAATTGTTTTTTTTAAAAGATCTTTTAACCAAATGGAGTTTTCCTACCGTTAGAATTAACTGATGACCGCTCTGCTCATCAAAAAATCGACAATTTGTGTAGTTTTTTTGGGAAGAAGACTTTAAGGAAAGTTTTTAATGTTAGTTGAAAACAATGATTGTAATGAAAATGAATTATAAGTTCAATGACTATAATGCAAATTTTAAAAGTTTGATGACCAAAATAAAAATACCCTGAAGGTCCAGAGACTACCAGTGTAGTTTACTAATACTTTAATAAATCTGATCTAAGTTAAAAATAACTTTTAACGATTACGTTATTTTTACGTCGGCTATATTCAGAATTTACCATGACCTTGTTTGATTGGTAAACAAATGATTATAACATCGAATTGAGGTGAATCCTCTAAAATTTAAAAAAATGCTAAGATAGTTTTTTTTTTAGTTTAGAGGATTAAATATAAAGACTCTTTTGTCCTTGATAATTACAAAGAAAGTTCTCAAAATAACCTAAATTTGAATAATTCCTTTTGAAGTAAAACATGTTCTCATATGATTTAACCATTCAAACAAGTATTGAATATAATTATGTCTTTATATATCATTTTGCTAGTACAAATAAGCAAGCAACTATATGTTAATTTTACCAAACACTTTTATACAATCAATTAATGTAATTAGTTAGTCAAATTAACTAATGTAATCCGCTATTAATTATAAGTTATCCGTTAGTTGCCAAACATGACCATATAAGTTATTAAATTTTCTTAGACCGTAAAAGATTTAGTAATTGAAGGATTCTAAAAGAAGTCTCCGTCAACGCTACCAAGTTGAGGAGGTCAAATTCAAGGGGCCATAATCAGCCTGGATACTCACCACAGCACAGTCTTGAGCACAGTCATCAAAGAACTCCTTGTTAGCTTTCTCCTTAGCCAGGGCTTGTAAATAAGACCGCTCAGGCGGTGATGTTCATTATTAACCAACATACTACAATAATTAATCATTCTAAATATATTGAGTTTGCGCGTTATTTGGAATTAGAACAAACATTATATTTAGACATTATCACCGAAGTAGGAATGGTTAATCACCGTAGTATGTTAGTTAACCATGAACACCCCTATGATTGGCCTCAAAGCTTCTCTTCTCCGCACCCATGGTCTTCTTCAGTTCACCTTCTCTTCGCCTCTTCTTAAAAGGGACACGAACATCTCAACCCATATCTACCGAGGGAATGAGAACTAAAGTTTAAACACGTTCGTGAGTATGGTGAGAAATCACTGAATCTGCCGCTAAGAGGAGATAACTGTAGTCTTGTATACTTTAGGGTTTTGCAGAATATATAGATATGATATGACAAGTTAAATTACTTTTAGTTTTACATGATTCCGTTCATATTTTTTAGAGTAACCCATTTCAAGCTTTTCATTCTCAGAAAAGAAAAGAAAATTTAATGGACAAAAGGTTTACAAAAACTTATAGCTCATCAAACAGTAAGAAAAAAAAAACATGATATAGATAAAAAAAAAATTCAAGTAATCACCATCTGGTTTCAAACTATACAAGCAAAGGAATGAATGCTGATTTTGATAACATATATATATATATATATAATATTTATTTACATGGAAAATAACACTAAAAAAATACTCATCTTATCTAATAATTTTGCCCCATGCATGCTGTAATAATGTTAACAGAGTGCATTTTTGTATTGAGCATGAATGAGTTCATTTTATTGTCTGCTTTCGGTTGGTCAATTACTAGGATAAGGAATCAAATTAAGAATCATATTAGTTTTGTTTTTTTTTGAATTGAAGAATCATATTAGTTGAAAGTACTATAAAAAGTGTTCAAAATTTGCGAGCAGAAAAATAACAAATAAGAGAGGAAGATAATATTTAATGTGGTTCAATTTTTTTGTTTATTCTCAACAATGTGTAATTTTTACATGCAGAAAGTTATAAATCCTCTTGCATAAAAATCAACAAGAGACTACATCTCTTTGTATCTCTTTTAATTCTAAAGATTAAACCCACTAAAAAACAAGTTTAACTTAGATTTAACTCGGATTATTCATATAGTCACTTTTAAAAGGTGATATTTGATATATTTGAGGTAGGAATCTAATTTACAACAATTTCTCTTATTCTCAAAATGCAATATTCAGAGAAAAGCTTATACTGTCTGGCACACAAACTAAACATTCTATTTTTTGTATAGGTTAGAATCCATACACAAATTATATATATTCAGAGAAAGGGTGAAAGTAATACACAACTTTTGGTTCAATAATTTCATTAATCTCTATTGGAAATTACAGATTTAGAGGTTGATACATTTTAATAGACACCAAAAATAACATAAACTAATATTTTCTTACAACAAAAAGTTCCATGCATAACATTAACCCAAACCAAACAATGAAAGAAGAGAAAGGGAAAAAATCACAAACAAATACAATAAAAAAAATCCAAACCATCTAATTTTAATATGCATCTATAAGTTTGCAGCTTAATTTACTAAGGTTGATGCTGATAATGGTACTGATTGTTGAAAGAGTTTGGTTCATTCTCAAAAGCAGCCATTGAAGACATGAATTCAGCTTCCCAAATGTTGCCATGACTGAAATCCCGACCGGATTCTGCTGCCGGTGCTACCAAACTATAAGGTTCCTGCTCACCTTGGTGTTGATTAACAAACATGTTGTCATCAATCAGTGAATCCAGAAATGATAACATGTCTTCATTGCAGTTTTCCATATGATGGTTTTCATTTCCATGGCTGCTTGGCTCCCCAGAATTATGCCAATTAGCCACACTTTTATCAACTTGCTGGATTTGACATTGCTGGTAGCCATATTCCAGGTTAGTTGGAGTAACATCTTGGCTAGTATTTGCAGTTTCAATGGCAATAGTTTTTGCTCGTAATTCAGAAGAATTAGGGTTTGATTTCGGAACAGGATCAAGATCCAACGGCTTGTGGGTTCTTGGATCTATTCCTTGGCTGATTAGCTTCTTGCTAAGATGGGTATTCCAGTAGTTCTTTATTTCATTATCTGTACGCCCTGGGATCCTACCAGCTATCAAAGACCACCTGAAAAAAGTTCAAAGTGTAAGAACTTGAGATTTAAATTACCGCCGCCTTTTTGATCGTAGTGATAGATAGTATTGCGGTCATTGCTGACCGTTATTTTCTACCGAAACGGTTTAATACGGTGTGCTACCACTATATAGCAGCAGCTATTTGAATCCCTGGTAAGAACCCTAAACGATAGAGTACTAAAAAACCCTTAAAATTTAGCTTCTGTACTATATCTATACGAAATTTTATGTATGAAGAAAAGGCAGAGAAAATACTGTTGTTGAATTTTGGGATAATACGAACTGTTACCTCAGCTGCGTACCTGTTTCCGAGCAATCGGTGCAGCCGAAGGATGAGATCCTCTTCATCGGGAGCAATACGGCCCCGTTTAACAGACGGTCGGAGATAATTCATCCACCGGAGACGACAACTCTTACCGCATCGGAGCAAGCCGGCTCGTTTGGGTAAAGTCCGCCACCGTCCTTCGCCTTCTCTTCTGATGTAGTTGGCCAAGAGCTCATCTTCTTCGGGCGTCCATGGCCCTCTCTTTATCCCTACTTTGCTGCAACAAGGTGTGCCCTTGCTTGCTGTTGATGTACCCACAAAACTTGGGTTCCTCATGATTTCTTCTACTATGATCGTTTTTACGAAGTTTTCTTTGGGATTTGAGGAATTTCTGGATTGGGTTTTCTGCAAGGAACCGGAAGGAACCAGATGTTTAGGCTTTTATAAAGTAGGAAACAAAACGATGACAGATGAGAAACAACGTTCTTTTTTTCAGGAAAGAGAAAAAGCATGGTTAGGTTAAGCTTCGGCTTAATACTAAAACAGTCCAAACTATACAATTTTTTGAGATAGATGTTTATAACTTTTTTTTAACTGAAATAAGTATTTTTTTATTATCAAAGTATGTGTCTAAAAGACTTTAAAAATAGTAAAAAAAATAAACGTTAAACACATATCTCAATCAAAAAATGTTTGAGACATATCTCAAAAAAATATAATTTAAATAATTATTTTAATATTAAGCCAACATTTCAAGCAAAAGTATATAATAATAATTTCATTGCTTTATAATTTTGTTTGTATGTTTTAAATTATATTTAATATAAATAAACATTCAACTTTCTTTTAATTTATGATTTAAGTGTTAATTAGATTGATACATTTATTGTTACAATATCTTAGAAACAATAAATATGTATTTAAGCTGATGATATCTTTTGTTTTAAAAGTTTAAGGATTATATATACTTTTAACATGAAAATGAACTTTTATTTAATTGGCATAAGGATAATTTTAACCCTTATCGTTTATAATTTGTGTAATTTTTGCCCTCATTCTTTTTTTAATATAAATTTAACCCCCAACTTATATATTTTTGTCAAATTACACACTTTTTAACTAGCATATAAATTAAACTATTAAAAATTTAACGGTGATGACATGACACATACATATGACAATACATTTTAAATGACATGGCATCTAACCTAATAAATATTTACATGTGGAATATAATTTATTTTTATATAAATATAAGAAATTAAAAATATTAAAGCATAAATATTGAAAAAAATAAAAAACCTTAAATATCAATTGATTTTTTATAGAACTAAAAAACTCAAATATTGAAACAAATATATAAACACCGTAAAATTTACTTTAATTTCCCCGCGATTTGTTTTTGTTTTTAGTTTCAGTTGTTTTTTTCTTTTATTTAACATTTAATTGTTTTTTATATTTGTATAAAAATAAATTATATTCTATATGTAAACATTTAGTAGGTTAGATGCCATATCATTTAAAATGTATTGTCATATATACGTGACATGTTATTACCGTTATATTTTTAAAGGTTTAATTTGTATGCTAGTTACAAAATGAGTAATTTAACAAAAAGATATAGGTTGATGGTTAAATTTATCCTAAAAAAATATTAGGGCCAAAATGACACAAACTGCAAACGGTAAGGGCTAAAATTATCCTTATGCCTATTTAATTTGGTAAACATTTAACTTTCATTTTATATTCAAATTAACATATTTAACCTTTAATTTATAGTTAAATAATTTGTAATCAAAGCAGATAAAACAAAAGATAAGAAAAATAATTAGATACCATAAAAATAATTAAAGGATAATTATCTGATATATTAATAATAATATTTTTCTTCACATATAATTTTAATCTTCTGTCAAGTGTCTTTAAATAAACATGTAACAACAAATTAAAGCTGTAGAGAGAAAACTCTGTAGTCAATTTAATCAATCAATTGTCTTTAGTGAACATATATATAAAAATTTTAATTATTTTTTCAGAGAAAATTTTAATATATATATATATATATATATATTCGATAGAGAAAACCAAGGTACTCTTTGTTAATGGATTTTGAAGAAGTTTTTTTTTTTTTTTTTTTGGGGGGGGGGGACAAAGATTTTGAAGAAGTTGAAAATCTAGTAAACTGACCGTATGCAATTCATGAAGCATTATTTTCTTTTAACGGCTGAGAGAAAAGAAAATTAAAAGAATAAAAAATTAAAGTGATAGGAAAATAAAAGGATAGAAAATATATTTTTTCTTTTTATTGATCTACTAGGTTGAGAGGATGAAAAATTATTGCTTGGTAGTTGGTACAATAAAAAAATAAAAGGAACAAAATTAAGCTTTGAAAATTATAATTTATTTTTAATTTTTATAATTTAGTACAATATTTTTAATTTGATTATTTTTATTCAATTTAGTCCCTAATTTTTTTTATTCAATCTAAAAGTGACCCATATTTGTTTCTAGTTTTTATAATTGAATCTAACATTTTAATATAGCTTTATTTTTGTTCATTTTAATCCCTAATTTTTTTCTTTAATTCAAAATTGACCTATATGTATTTCTATTTTTTTATAATTGAGTCCAATATTTTAATATGGTTTTATTTTTGTCCAGTTTAGTTCATAAAATTTTTATTTAATCCAAAATTAACCTCTATTTATTTCTAATTTTTATAATTTAGTCTAATATTTTTATAATATAATCCTGAGAGTTTGACTGTTAATGTAACACCTAATATACAATACAAACGAATCCAACCCGAATATCGAATGCTACAAATGGCCCATTTGTGGCCTAAAACAAATTTAAAAAACAAACATATTTGATTACATGAAAGAAAACAACCAACATGAACATAAAGGAGAAACAATTAACTAAAGTCACCCGAGAAAATAAACCTTTAAAAATTTTAGAAAATAAAAGATTTAACAAAAAGGTGTTTTGGTAATTTTAGAAGATTTGAACCAAAAAATTCAAAACTCAAATAAAAGTTTAATATAAGTAGAAACATTGTATACCTCTATTTTGCTAAAAAAAAGTTCAAATCGAAGTAAATTTAACCGAATCGGGGTTTAGGGAGTAAAATGTAAATAATTCATAAGTTGGATTTTAAGTTAAAAATTCAATTTCAGGTCCTTTTTAGACTCATTAATTCCAATTAGACTTAATGGTCAATTCTTGTTGAAATCGAATTTGAAATAGAGTGTTAATTGCAAAAAATAAGTAGTTTATGAGACTTTTTGAAAACATTCATAAAATACAGGGGCCAGTTTTTCAAAAAGTGAAATTAAACCTTTCTTTATGAAATAAATATCGTCATTGACATATAGACCAAGTTTCAGGTTAATCCGAGCTAAAACAAGTTCTTAATTGCAATTATAAAATTAGTGACTGAAATGTAAAGTTTGCTATTATAAGGCAATGGAATAAATTATAAAATAGAGGTCAATTCCAAATTAAATAAAATTTTAGGGATTAAATTGAACAATAATAAAATCTTATTAATAATATTAGATAAAATTATAAAAATTAGAAACAAATAGGATTCAATTTCAGATTAAATAAATATTTTAGGTACTAAAGTGAACAAAAATATTCTTATATTAATAATATTGAATTTAATAATAAAATAAAAAAGTATATAAGGGTAAATTCTAGATAAAATAAATTTTTTAGGGACTAAAATGAATAAAATAAATCATAATAAAAATATTGGATGAAATCATAAAAATTAATTATAAATATCGTTAAAATAAAATTAGATTTTTTAAACATAATTTCATAATTGTAATGACCCAAATTTAGAATCTGATGGTTGGTTTAACCCGAAGGGTGGGCTTCTCATTTTGACCGTGAATTTGGGCCTTTTAGAGCCTTGTGGGATTGAATATGATTGTTGAGTTTGGACCTTGGGTTTGTGGATGGGTTGGGTTGATGTGAGAAGGATAGAATGGTAACTTGCCCATGTGGAGAAAGGGGAAAAGGGGTGTTTAATTTTTTCTACAGAAAAGTGGGATGGTTAGATCACCATTGTCCCCTTATCTTCATGCTTCACCCATTCCTGTCTTCCCACTCCCCACCTACAAAGAAAGATTGAATCTTTAGCATTTTAAGTGTAATTTTTGAATTTCTCATTAAGAGAAGTGTAATCAGCTTGCAAGGATCTACATTTTGAGGTATTGATCTCTAAGTTTGGTGGAAGATGAGTTTTGAGTGAGGGTTGAGGGAGGGTTTTTGGCTCCAATTCTTGTTGTTGAAGCTTATCTTTAGTTTCTTTTTAATCTTCTAACAATGCTGTAACTCGTCTTACAACATCTTATTGTTGTTAAAGAGGTGGGAAATCCTTCCAAGGAGATTGGAAATGAGAAAGCTTGAAGGCTTGGCTTGGGGTTTCATTTCCAGTGGTATCAAGGTTAGTACACTACAAACTCTTATATTTCCTGGAAATCATAAAATTAGATTGTTTGTACTTGGTTTGATGTTTTGGTTGGTTGAGAGCTTGAAACCCTAGTAATGGTGAATTTTGGATTTGATGTTAAAATGATGTAAAAACAATAGGAAACCAAATTAATCATCTTCCATAACTTGTAAGGTTGTTTTAGGGCTTAAACATGAAGGTTATGGGAAGTTGGGGTGTTTTACGAGCTCCAAAAAAGGTTTTTGGGCTCGTGTACCAATACCGGATAAACTGGTATCGGTACCCATTTATTTTTATGGCAAAACTTAAGCACAGTTTGAAGGGGGTAACAATACGCATAGGTGAGTACCGATACCCTATGTTCCACCCAAATTCCAGTAGCATTTTTAGGTATCGGTATGCTTGGGGGCTTATCGATACCAGCGGGTGTATTGATATGCGACCCCGTGTATCAGTATGGGGTAGTTGGTTAAACCCTTGTATGTGTAATGCTGGGTATCAATACGCTTAGAGGGCGTATCAATACTAGGGGCGTATCGACACTTGTACAAGGGTATCGGTATGCTCTGAGCAATCTGCCCAAAAAATATGATTTGAGTTCGAAGGGCCTATAATTTCGAGGACTAAGTCCCAATGGGCCTCTAATATGGTAAAGTGAATACTAAAACTGAGAAATTGAGAATTTAACCTCTTTCACGAGCATAATAAGTAATAAATTGGTGAATATTGAGTGACTTGGTTGTAATAGCAACCCTAAGGATCCTTGGTGGATTGTGTGTTGTTACGTGCCAAGTAAGGGCACCTGTGTGGGATCCGGATACCCAGTGAGAGTGTTGCAACACTAAAAGGTAAGCTCCTTGATGTACGTTCCCGAGGCTGTGTGACGTCGGACCTCATCTGATGATAATCGATGAGAGATTTTGAGTACGAGTGTATGTTCTCGAGGCTGTGTGACACCGGGCCTCACTCTGATTGTACGTTCCCGAGGCTATGTGACACCGGGTCTTACTCCAAGTTTTTTGGTATGGTGCATGTGTATTGTGTGAGATTATTGCATTATCATTGCTATGTGTTTAGGCGGTTAGAGGTAGTGCCATATGAATTATATTGCCATGATGTCATTCTTAGCTACATACTTTTATTTATGATTTGCATGAACCATGGTTGAGTGGAAGTGTATCCATTGAGCTTCGTTAGCTCAACGTTCGGAATTGTTGTTTCCGTGCGCAGGTTAGTAGGTTTGTGTGTATCGTCGGAGCACCATCGGAGTAGAATCTTAGCGTCGACTTGTTGTCAGGGTACAATACTTAGATTATTAGGCTATGTATTCGTAGGACCTTATGTTGTATTATAACTCATATTTTGGATTTTAACTATGTGTCCAATGCTTTTAAGTGTGTTTTTAAATGGAGCTCTCATGCAATGTTTAAATTGGTTTATCGACTTTGAAATATTCAAACTTATGAATTTTATAAAATGATTGTGTTGGGCTAAATCTAGTAGCGAAATTTTTATGGCTTTGGGCTTGGGCTTGATGCCCAATTTGTGACATCCGGGTTGGGGACGTTACAATAATTTTATTATTAAAGTGAGATAGCTTTCATTTTTCTTTCCTATTTTCCACCCAATTTGAAGAGAAAACCATTTGTATGGGATAATAGGAGTAAGGAAAACTACATCCCCTCTTATTTTCTTTCCTTCTAATTTCCCACTCTACCAAGTAACCCATAAATTCATTTTTTTAATTTTCTCTTCTCTTCTTCCTCTCTTCCACTCTTCCTTTCTACCAAGCAAAACCTTAATGACGAGAAATAATTTTTCGTTTTGGTTGTGTTTTAAAAGTTGTGCAATATATTTTTATGATTTATTAATAGGTAAAGTTCACAAATGGTCATTAAACTATTATAAAATAATCATCAAACTTTCAAAAGTTAAATAATAAATATTAAACTTTGATTTTTGTTATAGAATAATCATTGTGTCGTTAACTGCAGTAACGTATGACGCGATAGTTAAAAAAATTGTATAATAACACATTTAATCTTTTATATTTACACATTCAATTAATTTAATTTTAATTCAAAAAATAAATAAATTTAATCCTCATTATTTTTATTTTTTCTAGTTTGGTACTATTTAGTAATTCAAAAAATATATATTTAGATTTTTATAAATTAGGAAACAAAACGATGAAAGATGAGAAACTACGTCCTCAAAGAGGAAAGAGAAAAGCATGATTAGGTTAAACCTCCAAATATATAAAAATATATTAAGAAAAAACATATAAAAATAATTTCACAGTTTTACAATTTTATTTGTGTATGGTTTAATCCATACTTCACTTGAGTAAATAAAAATGATTAAAAGTCCAAGTTACTAAAAGCTTACTTTTGAGATTTAAATAGCGAATTAAATTGTTCTTAGGTTTTCAAAAACATTTTAAACTGTACTTGAGAACAGCGAGGTTGAGTGGAGAAGCGACGTTCTGGAA
This sequence comes from Hibiscus mutabilis, assembly GCA_019671005.1. Taxonomy (NCBI): domain Eukaryota; kingdom Viridiplantae; phylum Streptophyta; class Magnoliopsida; order Malvales; family Malvaceae; genus Hibiscus; species Hibiscus mutabilis. The sequence continues at coordinate 38,297,101 of CM033751.1, read as the reverse complement.
GAAGCATCAAATTCCAGCTTTAACAACTTCGTTTGAAGCCAAATATAGTGAGAAAGCGGGGTGAAACAACGGAAAATATAAGGTGTTTTGTGAAACTTCTCCGTTCAGCAGCCAAACGCAATTCTAAAAACGACTTCGAAAGGAGCGTTACTGACACTTTCGCTTTATTGTCAAAATTTTTCAACGAGCTTCAATCTTCCTCTTTCAAATCCAAATATTCAACTACCTCATTAAAAATACATTCTAGCATCAATAATAATTCAAAAACACATTACATTTTTAACTTCTCTTATATTTTCCTTATAACCTAAAATCTCACTAGAATAATGAAATCTTCTTCCAAACTCTAAATCATGCATTTAACTTCAATTCTAAGCTTAAATCAACTCTAAATACTCATATACAACCTTTAGTAACAGTAGCTTCCTTAAAAAATCCTAATCACCACGAATCACAATTTCTACCCAAGAATCTACTCAAAAAATACATCAATTCAATTAATCCGGGTACGATTATTTAAAATTAACTTTAGAAACTTAATATACTATAAGAAATCATCATTATCTAATATAAATACTTAGTTTAAACTCGGATTTCAAGAATTCAGTATTATCTAGCTCAAAAAATTCAAAACATTGATTTCAAGATTTGACTGTGATTGATAGCATCCTTTGTAACAGTTCATCACCCATTCTCATCGTCGCCCACCTTGGCTACACCGACTGGAAACCTGAATCGATCACCCACCAGTCCGCCACTTCCCTTATATAGTCCAACACCGTACATGACTAAATTGCCATCGTTCGGTCATGTCGTTTCCATTGTAACCTTTCTACCTTGCCACAAAAACCTCTGTTTTAAACCGTAACCAACATCTGAACGTCATTCAAGAACAAATTTAGTCTTGATATTTCACCAACTAATATGATAATTACAAATCAATTTACACCAGTATAATACTATATTGATAAGATATAATTGTTGTGCAATTAAACATGATTTATAGAATTTATAACAAGAGATATATTAGCATTGAAATACAAATTTATATTGTGTAAATATATTTGAGAGATTAAAACTATCTCACACCGGTTTACTTATGTTTTAAAGAGTAGAAAAATTTACTCCAGTGAAATTAAGTATTGATAGTGGCAATTGTTGTGCAAGCAAACATAAGTTTTATATTTTAAAACCGATTTGGATTTTTAGGATTTTTTAAAAAAAAAATACAAAATCAAAATCGTTTTAGGTATCAAATACTCATGGTTTAAATCGTGTAAATTGATTAGTAGTTCATTCTACTAAATGTGTCCACCCAAAAAATTTGAATTTTCTTTATTAATAGTTATTTTAATGAGTTTGTCCTCTCATACACAAAAAAAAAATTGTGATATTAATATATGAGAAAAACTTCAATACACAGTCTGTGTAAACTTTTAGTTTACACAGACCTTTGAGTTTTATAGGGGTTTAATTTAGGGATTTGGGTTGTAGGGTTTAGAATTTAAGGTTAGTATTTAGAATTTAGGGTTTTATTTTTTAGTGTTTAGGTTTAATTTTGATTTATAGTAGAAATAAGTGTGTATCAAATTTAAACGCTTAATATATATACTTATTTTAAAAATAATTTTTAAATCTACCACTGTCCCCGACAAAGAACCATCTCAGAAGGAATGCATCAGCCTCATCCATCTCACAAGACAAAGTCCTTAGCAAGAAAAAAGGCCAAAACATAAAGGTTCAGGGTGGCATTTCATTATAAAAACTTAGTCAACCTGGGAATCAAAACATCTTTATCATCTTTTTTTTAATCATTTCAATCATAACAATAAAATAAGAAATCAGTTCATCTATATATATTTATTTCCTAGAGTCAAAAAGCTTACGACAGAGAAACATTAAACAAAACAAATATTTTTATAATTTTTAAATATAATTCTTATACCAAGATTAAAAAAAGCTACTAAAATAAATAATATAAACTTATTGTCTAAGTCGAAAAGGGTAAGAACTTTCATCCAAGATAAGTTCTTCCTGTCTTTGCTGCCAAGGAAGCACTTCTTATTAAGGTTTAACTACATGTTCTACACTTTGTTATGGTATTCTCAATTTTTTCGGTGTCCATTTCTATACTCAACACCAAAAAATTAAATTTTAAGCCATAATCATAAATTTTAAATTTTAAGCACTAACCCCTAAACCTTAAAAAATACATCCTACCTCAAAGTCCGTAGACTTTAATTTTAAACTTTAACTCTAAACTATAAACTTAAATTTTTAGTGTGTAGACAAAAATAAGAGCTCCGAAAAAGTTAAAAAAAATTCTATTCTCTTGTTATTTTCCTGCATAACATAAATATATGCATTTTCAGAATTGAGTTGAATCATAATTAATTCTACACAAGTCTGTGTATTTACACTATAAAAACCCAAATCCTAAATCCTTAACCCTAAAAAACTAAACCTCACGCTCTAAACCCTAAACCTTAAGTTCTAAACACTAACCTTGAATTCTAAACCCATACAACCCAAACCCCTAAACCTTAAACCCTAAACTAAAACACTAACCCCTAAAACTAATAAAATAATTCAACTCAGGCACACGTATGCAAATGCGTGTCTTAATGGAGAATAGCACTAAAGTTTTTTGTTTTTTTTTTTATAAATACTATTTCTATTTTTATCTAGAGAGGGAAAGAGGAGACTCTAGGGAAGGGATGCTCATGTTGGGTCTTGAACCCGGGACCTAAGGGAAGGGGATAGGAGCAGGTGAGCAGCTCGGACCAACCGGCCATTAAAGCTCGCTCAGAATAGCACTAAAGTTGCCTACACATTTTGGGGTTCTATGTGAAAATTCAAAAATAGACCTCTATAGAATAAAAAAATATTTTTTTATTATTTTAAATAATTAATTTAATATTTCGTTAATAAAATATAAAAACATGGTTAAAAAAATTTAAGCACATTATTTCATTATTTTGTTAAAAAAACACCATAAATATAATTAAAAAAGAAAGAGATAATCACTTACCTAGTAGATTGTCATTCGAAAAATCTGTCAAATTAAAAGTGGAAAGTGAAACCTTGAGCGGTCGTTCATGCTGCTCCTCTTACCAAACGTCACTGATCAACATTAGATTACGCTTGATTTAGTAGACTATAGACTTGTGAGTGTCTATTCCATTATCCGGAAATCCGGATAAAAATGATTGTCATATATGAATATGTTTTCCATAAACTTATTATCAATCATTCAAGGAAAATAAAAATTTCAAATAACAGGGGCTGTCTGGATCCAAAATACTTGCTAATTCTTGCATAGAACTCTATATATGACTAAATCCTTCTCAGTCTCAGTGACCGTACAAGTGGTTTTGATACATCATCAACAGGGAAATTAGAAATAAAAATGAACTATAATTACGTAGAGAATAAAGCAAATCACGTTTAACGACCCACATCCATGCTTGGATAAGTTACTGAAGGCTCCTCAGAGCCAGAGAAGACTGACGGTAAAGATGCATGATACATGGGAACCGGCATCTTGACTGGAAGATTAGGCATCGGCGACTCCGAATGAAGAACTTGAATTGCTTGCCTGATTGATGGCCTGGAATTACAATCTGGGTGAGCACACCACAGTCCAACAATCATCAAGGATTCCAATTGCTTTTCATCAATATCCTTGTCCAACTTGCTGTCAACAGCCAAAAGTAGCTCCCCTTTTCCGTAACGACCCCAAATCCATTCAACCAAACCCATGTCAGATTTTGCTCCAGGATCAATAGATTTCCTTCCGGTTGCAATTTCTAAGAGGACGACCCCGAAGCTATAAACATCCGACTCCTTACTAGCCCTGCCTGTACTTATGTACTCCGGAGCCAAGTAGCCTAAGGTTCCAGCCAACCCTGTTGTTTTGGGACCTAGCTCATGGTCCATGAGTTTAGCCAACCCGAAGTCGCCGAGCTTGACATTGAAACTGGAATCAAGCATTATGTTGCTTGATTTAATGTCTCGATGCACCACATACTGCTCCCACTCTTCATGAAGGTAGAGAAGTGCATATGCCAATCCGAGCGATATCCGGTACCTTACGGGCCAAGTCAGGGGAGCTTTGTTACCAAAGAGGTGGGAATCAAGGCTACCATTTGGCATGAATTCATAGACTAGTATGAACTCATTTTGATCGTGGCACCAACCGATTAGTTGCACCAGATTCCGGTGTCTCAACTGGCTAATGACCTTCACTTCAGTCAGATACTGCTTTTTACCTTGTCTGGACCCTCTTGAAATCCTTTTGACAGCAACCACCATGCCCAAATCATTCAGGTAGCCCCTATAAACCGCACCGAATCCTCCTTCACCCAACTTCCTATGTTCTGAGAAGTTGTTGGTAGCTGAGGCAAGATCACTATAAGAAAACTTTCTCGGTCCTGCCCCTCTTTCGAGGTCATCGTTAATGCCGGAAGTGGCTTCAATATATCGATCTAGTCTCTTCCTCCTCCACCTCAATAAAATCTGAAATCCTATGCATCCCCCTATTATCAGTACACCCAATGGAACTGCTAGACCAACAATTATTCTGTTCCTGTTCCTGTTTTTTCCCTTAGCTGCCTTTCTTTCCAAACTCGAGCTAAATTCCCATGACACAAGCTGATGTCGCTCAATATAGTAAGCTGATGCAGCTGAAACCCCTACTACGGCAGTTTCCGGTAGAATCTCCTTCAGGTCAATTTGGTGAGAAAGACTAGAATTCCCTTGAGAACTAGAGTTCTGGTAACTCCAAGTGACGGTCAAGTTCCGAGTAGTAGCATTATATGAAATCCATGCATCACCAGTGTCTTGATCGTACAAACTAAAGTTCCAGGGGGCATACGTAACCGAAGAAATCGAGTTGATGTTGATCCCAACGTGCTCAACTGCAGGATCCCATTCAGGGTTGGGAAAAGTATCAAACTCAACAAGGACTGCCTGGTTCCTAGAAGAATCACTGGTTGTAGTGTTGAACAGGCCTAGAAACCCACCTGCCGAATTCGGTGGAATTTCGGAGCCAACGGGAGCAATAAAGAAAGCAAGGCCTGCTGCGTAGTGTAATCGAGCTTGACCTTGGGTGTCGATGACAAAGGAGAAATGAGTGGTGAAGTCTGTAACTTCTCCAGTCTCAGAATCCCAAATTGGCACGCTTTCAGCATAGATAACTCTACCAACTTGACAAAAATAAGTGAGACTATTGAATTCAACAGCTCCAACATTTTGCCTTGCGGCACCCTGGTAGAGTACATTGGTTGCATCGGAGTCAAAACGAGGAATATTAAACGAAATCGAATCGACAAAAGGAAGAACGAAAGTGAAGAGAAGGAGCTGAAGCAAACTCAACACACCAGAGAAAGGGTTAGCCATTGAAATGGTAGATGAAGAATTTCAAACAGAGGTACAATATCTGCACGTATGTCACATTATTATATATCGAAGCATCGACTTACCTTGATCTAAGTAAGTTTCCTCGAAGATGTGGCTAAAATTTTCAAGCCATAAAATATTAAGATATTCATATAAAAAAATACTAGTAACAGAAACAATATTAAACTAATATTGTTATTGCTTGTCAATCACGCTTCTATGTTCAACTAGGTTTTAGCTTACGAAACTACCTTGAACAATCGATAAACCCATCTCCTCCCAGGTTGAATTCAACCATAGAAGAGGAAACAAACATGCAAATTTAAATATACAATAATCCCATTTTTCTTGAAATAATTTATTAAACCATTGCTAGTCATATCTGATAGATTATTAATCATAAATTATACCAATATCATTACGCCAAAATAAAACAATGAGAAAGTAGAAAATTGCTCTTGTCAGAAGTTTACTTTTGCATGTATTATCCAATTGTTCCATGCCTTCTGGCTAGGAAAACAAATATTGGAAAATAAATACTAAAAAAATAATGTGGCAAGTCTTCTTAAAAAAGATATGATACATTTTGCATGGGATTGATAGAACACTAAATAGTATTTTAGTTATATTTCCATCTTTCCCTGTAAATAAAAGGTTTAAGGATTTTAAAAGTCTCTAAACTTTACTTAATGTTTTAAGTTATGATAGGTGTTTTCTAGGAGGGCGCCGATGAGCCCCGAAACCCTAAGAAACCAAGACACCAGAATGACAATCCGCCAGATAAAGGAGGCTCTGATGCGGTGACTGCGGATGTTGCAATGAACATCGATGCCCCTTTTCGCTGATGGGAGAGAATAGGATGATTCACATGATTCGTTGATGTGGTTGTCAAGTTATTAGGACGACGAATTGGGTACACGACCTTATGGAAAAAAATCTACGAAATCTGGAATCCGTCTCAAACAATTAAGCTTATGGATATTGAAAACGATTATTTCCTTGTCACTTTCCATGCACGGGCTGATTATTTTCTTATGCTTGCCAATGGTCCTTGGACTATTTTTTGACACTATAACGATTGAGCCATGGACATTGGATTTCACAACATCACAACCCTACCCGAGTAAGGTTATAGCTTGGATCCATTTGTTGGGTCTTCCGGTAACTTTGTATAAGAGGAGTTGCTACAGAAATTGGTGAATGTAACATTTGATGATCAAGATTGATTACCATACTGAAAGTGATCGACGAGGGCGTTTTGAATGAATGACCATTAGCATTGGTGTGAACAAGCCTCTAATCTCCATGCTAATTGTTAGTGGGAGAGTTCAAATCGTTGAATATGAGTCGCTTCCTACATTTTGCTTCAATTGCGGAAAGTACAGACGCATCCAGGATAGTTGCCCTGAAATCCATACTAAATTCCATCATGTGGAATAAGCATGTAAACGATCCGAATGAACACGAACGAGGGTATGTTCATATTCGTTTGTTTAATTTTAACCGACAACGAAAGAATACGAACAACTAAACGAACATAATATTTTGTTCGTGTTCATTAAGGAATGTAGCTTGTTTGTGTTCGTTCGCTAAAATGATAAACGAACGTAAACAAACACAAACGACTGAACATAAACGGACATATGTGAATAAATTTAAACAAACATATGTGAATAAATTTAATTTTTTTAAATATAATACTTTTGTTATGAAATTTAATAAATATAAATGGACACGTCACATGAGTGAATAAATTTAAACAAATAGATTACCGAACTTTCACAAACGTAAATAAACAAACGAGGCACTTTGTTCGTGTTCATTCATTTAATTAAACAAACAAAAAATCTTGTTCATGTTTATTCGTTTAATAAATAAGCAAAAATAATCAAATTTCCAGCCGAACAGTTCGCTGAACATTCGGTTCATTTACAGCTCTACTGAGAAAGTTGCGCAACCTCAAGCCGATATTGGCAACCAGGCTGATAGTTTCCTATTTGGCCCGCGGATAGGGGTCGAACGTCGCCAACACCGAACTGCCAGCAAGCTGACTGACAACATTGAAAGACTGCAAGGAATTGCCTTCAAGGAGTCTCCCAAGGCCATTCATGTCCAGAAACCCCTCACGGTTACCCTCTTGGATTTCCTCGTACTTTCAAGGAACAGCGGTAAGGCTAGCAGCTCTCGTTCAGCACATGTCTCTCGTGAGAACTCGGATCCAAACATCCCGACTATGCAAACCAAAACTATCTCAGGGCCTGGTGAAGTGCGAAATTCTCCTTTGGGTGATCCTCCCGATTACACTACGAAAAGCCCTGCCAATTAGGGTAGGGATGTGAATTGGGTGGGTTTTGCGGGGATTCATCCCACTTCGTATTCAATTGGGCAGAGATGGTTATAAAATTCACGGGTTGTGGGGAGGATAAAAAAATTAGATTCGTCGTGGGTGGTGGAAAGGCGTGAATATGCCTTTGTACCCGTTCCATCCCTACCCGCCCTAACAGATTTAATAACATGTTATTATAAATATTATTAAAAAGATAATATCAATTTGGATCATAGTCAAATTTAAAGTAATTCGTATTGACTTGTCTTGAGATATTAATGAAAAGTAATATATATAAATAAATTTTAAAATATCAATTTGAATCAAAATTAAATTTAAGATAATTTAAATTGACTTATCCTATAATGTTTATGAATATATATATATATATATATAACATTTATGTTTAGTGGCTTCTTCTCTATTGTTGTCTGTCGTTAAACATTCTTTCTAAAGTTTGTTTTCTTCTCTTCGGTTCTCACCATAGATATGTTATTCTTCTATTTTTTTAATTTTATTTTCTTAATATTATATGTTATTTAGATTCTATTGGTATTTTTCTTGTTTTTTTTAAAAGTTGTTTTTCATTGTTATTTTCTTTTTAGTTCTTTATATATTGTTTATTTATGACAACAATTGAAATATTATTTTACATGTTATTTGTGCTATTATTCGGTCCTTTACAATAGGCTTTAGTATCTTTTAGTCTTGTACAAAATTTTATTTCGTATATTATTATTTTTTTAAAATTGTGACAGTTGGAATAATGTCACATATGTGGTGGGAGTCATAATGACAAATATTTCTTACTTTTTTATAGCAAATTTGATTTATATTTTTTAACTAATATTTATAAATATATTATATGAATAGGTAATGGGGCGGGTAAAGAGGGATTAGGTGAGTCTCATGATCCACGTGAGTGATAGGGCGGGGATGGTTTAAGTCTTGCGGGGCAGGGATGGTTTTAGATTTTGTATTCGCAGCGGGTTGTGGGGCGGGGATGGAGATGAAAATTCTTGACGGGGATGGATGTCCCTCCCCGCCCAATTGACATCCCTAAATTAGGGGTGTTCAAAACTGGCCCGATGGATACTTAGAGGCCCAATAAGTCCAATATCACTACTATGTTTCATTCTTCCTTCCACTTTTTTAACTTGCATTATGAGCTTATTGAACCACTAGATACTCATTAGGCCAGGTTTTGAACACCCCTATTGCTAATGTAGATGGTGCTCATATTAGAAAATAATTTTAGTGAAGAACCATTAAAATTACGTGAAAACAATCCGAGATATTGTAGTATAAAATTAGAAAATCTCAATAAAATTATAAGAGTAAAACCTATGATCTATACCAAACAGGATATAGATGAATTTGAATTAAGAAATTATTAGATAAAGGATTAATATAATTTACTAATAGTCTGCATTCTAGTCCGACATTTATGGTAAGAAACCATGCAGACGTAAAAAGAGGAAAAGCTAGGATGATTATTAATTATAAAAGACTAAATCAAAATATTATATTTGATGGCTATTTTATTTCAAGAAAGGATGTTTTAATTAACCAGGCTAAACAAGTTCAATATTTTAGTAAGTTTGATTGTAAATCAGGATTTTGGCAAATCATGCTAACGAATGAATCAAAACCGTTAACATCTTTTAGTGCACCTAGTGGCCATTACCAGTGGAAAGTAATACCTTTTGGATTATGTAATGCACCACAAGTCTTTCAAAGATGGATGGACTCAATTTTTAATAAGTATAAAGAATTTAGTGTAGTCTACATAGATGATATATTAGTATTTTCAGAGACACTAGATTTACATGGAAAACATTTAAATATTATGTCTCAAGAATTTATATGAAATTATATTAAGTCCTAAGAAAATAGAATTAGAAAAAACGGAAATAGAATTTTTAGGGTTAAAATTATCTTCAAGTGGTCTTAAACTCTAAAATCATATTATAATTAAAATAAAGGAATTTTTAAAAAATATTGAAGATAAAAACAACTTCAACAATTTATAGGAATAGTTAACTATGGTATAAATTTCTTTCCAAAGTTGTCTGAAAAAAATAGGCATGTTATATGGTAAATTAAAAATTGATAACACTTTTACATGATCTAAATAAGATAAAAAAATAATTAGAAAATAAAATCTGAAATTAAAGATATTCCAAAAGCTTATCTTCCTAAACAAGGAGATAAATTAATATAAGGAACAGACGCCTCAAAAAAATATTGGGTTGTATATTAAAAGCTAGAATAATGGATAATCAAGAAATGATATGTGGATATGGTTCATGAAAATTTAAACTAAATGAAATTAATTATATAATTTTTGAGAAAGAATTGTTAGCCATAAAAATGGTATACAAAAATTCTTTATATATTTAGTACCAGGAAATTTATAATAAAAACCGATAATCAAGCAGTTAAAAAATTTCTCACCAATAAAAAAAATTAGAAACGATACCTAGAAAAATTAGATGGTATAATGAATTATGTGCTTTTAATTTTGAAGTTTTATATATCAAAGGCACTGATAATATTATCGTTGATTATCTTATCAGGCCTGATGGATAGAGACAAAAAATTCTCGAATCAGTTGGAGAATGGACTACTGTCTGAAAGAAACCCAACAAAAGAATTCAAAGACCACAATATCCTAGCCAAGAATTCTTGTCAGTACAAACCTCGGTAATGTGTTATCCTAACTCAAAATATTATGTTCTTTATCTAATGGTAAGATAACCGATTGGAGATATGCCACAAATAGCAACACCACCAGCGGTAAACCCACCACAGTGTTCTTAGAGATATCAATGGTCTCAAGATTCAAACTCAAGCATATCAAGCCAGTTATGCTAAAATTATAAAAAAAAAAAGAAGATGAAGAATTGTTAAAACCACAACAACCTCAAGAAATCAAAGACTCTTATAATCATGGTTTAGATTTAAATCTATACAACTTGGTTAATGAGGTATGGAAAAACCATGTCACTAATCAAAGAGCAAACTTTAAAAGAGCTCTTACAAGACTTTCGGAAAATTTAGTCGAAGAAACAACTAAAAAAATGAAATTCAAAATCTACTACTAAAATCTATTTTATACAGAGATTGGGAAGAGCTCGAACTTAATTTTCTGAAAATTGAGATAAATAATCTTCTTGATATTTGTCAATATTTTTTCGATAATAGGATATCAAATCCTATTTTAGTAAAAATATTTAGACTATGTCTATATAATAAATCTAGATTTGTTCTTCCTATTGAGTTATTCTCTAAAACAAATAGAGCTATTTGCAACCAGCAAGAGCAATTTAAAAACACATTTTCTGAATTTTTTCTACAAGCCTACCTTCATGGTATTAATATAGAAACAATATACCCTGTGTTAAAATATAGGCTTGATCATGAACCATTTGATATAAGCCATATTGAATGAGGATTCGTCAAAGAAATAACTGTTCAGAACTTTTCTTTCTATCTACTGAAAGATTTTTCAGCTTTTATAAAAGCTAAAATATATAGTTTTCTACAATGTGATAAATATTTTTAATATTTTCATTTTAAAATCAGTAGTTTGATTGGAATAGCTAAAAGAGAAAAATTGTATCGGTCTTATTAAATATAGACTATCTCAAGACCACTGGGAAGACTAACCCTTGGTGTTGTAAAAGAATATGCCAAAAGGTTGGAACTCTATGTTAATAAATGTTACAATAATCCAGTTTATTATCAAATACAAATTGATGTAGAACGCAAAGACACAGCTCAAAGTCTACTATTAAGAACATCCTATAAACTCTGGACCGATGAAAAAAGAATACTAGCATATGATACTTTTTTTTTTGAAAGAACAAAAACATCTGATGAAAAAGCTGTGGCACTACTAACAAAGATAGCCGACATGAAAATTCATGATTATCCTTCTGGCATAACTGAAGCCATAAATAATACATGGGAATGCTGAAACTCACAGAAATCACATGTCTCCAACAATTCAATGAACCTGGATGAAATAGAAGAAATAAATTTAGCAAATGCTCAAGAAAATTGAAAAAACATCACATCAAGATGAACATGAGCTAAAAAGACAACACATCAAAATGAACAGAAGCTGAAAACACAATAAATCAAATGAACAAGAGCTTAAAATAACAAAGTCAAATAAGGCTATAAGAAGACACCTTATAATCTTTCCATCGCCATTTTTGTAATATTTCTACCATATTCATATATCAAAAACGTTACAAACTTGGGAGGAGCACAAACCGTGCAATGCTGGAATGACCGATAGTATAGACAGTCCACTTCATACTATTCCTTACGAATTTTTAGTTGGAATGTTCAGGGTTGCAGCCATTCAAGATCTCTTCATGCGGCAAAGTAAGTTCTACGTGATTATCATCCAGATATGGTTATTTTTAGTGGTAGGAAAACAGATTACGTCATCTCATCTCTTATATTTCCAAAACTCTCATACGGTTGAAGCTGCGAGAAAATCGATTTTTTCATTCGAAAAAGTTTCAAATAAAGTTTAAATTATAAAATAGAAGTTCGAATAATTTAAATTTTTTAATAATTAGTTGATCGATTTTTAAGTTCGATTTGAGTCCCTCAATGTTGCATGCTATATATATGGGTAATTACTTCATGCACAAGCGCCTTGGTTTTAGGGTTTAGGAACTTTGTTTAGGGTCTAGAGTTTAGGGGTTTAAATGTAGTAGTTTTGAATTTAGGGGATATTGATAGAATTTTAGGTTCATGATTAAAATTTAGGGTTTATAGGTTAAAACCTAAATCCCAAACCATAATACTCTAAATCTTAAACCCTAAATTCTAATTATAACCCCTAAAATTTAAACCCTAAACCCTAAAATTAAGGCAATTATGGAAACAAAAACTTCCCGTCACCTATATATATGTAGGCTTTGTCTAACCTATGTGCATATAAGATTTCGTTGAAAAAAAAACTCTATCATTCAATGTATTACAAAACCCTAAAAGATTCCATTGAAAAACTATCATTCAATGTATTACTGTAACGCCCTCAACGCATATTTGATGATTGAATATACATAGAAGATGTTACTAAATTATTTAACTGAATTCCTGACTTAATTTTTTTAAAACATCTGACTTAAAATTAGTTTATAAAATAATCTTTGCTCGACTATTGAAGTATTCATAGCCTATTCACATATTACTAGTTTTGACCCTGAATTGGTTTATAAAACATATTAGTCAGTTATTAAAATAAGTATGTAACTCAGGGTGAAAACTAGGTATACTGCCTAGGCCCTTTCTTGAAGTTCAAACTGTTACGTGATATGCAATAATTAAAAATCTTACCTTTAAAACAACCAACGAATAAATTGATACATGCCCACTAGAGAATATCATAAGGTAGAGTGCCTTACTGATGTTTGACAGATTGCAGCTTGATAATCATGTCTGGCTCCTCTTCAATTAAACTCCTAGACAACCTACGTATGAAACAACACATGCTAAGTATTTACTTAGTGAGGCAACTATAATTTAAAGTAAATAATTTCAATGTAAAGAATCATATAAAATAGACTTATCAAGTCATTCCTCTGTCATATATCAATGTAATACATTTCCTACAAAATGGCAAGCGATTCCAGTACAACTTATATCATATCATAAAACAAGTATAATTATCAAGTTCTCAGTATTTATCAGTCATCATGTAATCATTTGCAATATAACTTTTCTTTAGAGATAGCCCAAAGTATATAATACGAGATCAAGGTACGTGAGTCATCTTTATAAGACACCATAGTGTCTAACATAACGTGAACATGAGTACGTACTCGAGGACGCTCTTTGCTCCTCATAAAAGCACCTCGTCAATGCCATTAGCAATGTGGGCTTGGATCCCCATGGTGCACACCAAAGGCTTGGGTCCCCAAGGTGGAAGTGACACCGTAGTGCCTAACTTGAATATGATAGATGAGTACGTATTCGAGGACGCTCTCTGCTCTTCATTAAAGCACCTCGTTAGTGTCATTAGCACTATGGGCTTGGATCCCCAAGGTGCAACACCAAGGGCTTGGGTCCCCAAGGTGTATGTGACACCGTAGTAGTAACATAACATAACTTGCATGATGTTGTTGCTAAGGACTCTATGGATATCCAACTATACCATGAACTCTCATATCATAATACTTGGGCATTTCATTTCATTTCATTATCAATCAATCATTATCATTCATGTAAACGGGCAATTCACATCCCATATTTCATCATAATTTTTCATATGTACTTGCCATTACTGTTTTATGCATCAATATAAATCATATAGTCGATATTAGGCAGTTCATACCCAATATCTAAAATCTGATTTATCTTAGATAAATCTTTATACCATATCAATGTATCACATATGCCATTTAATATTTCATGCCATTTGCATAACTTTGATCAACATACTTTTTCATTAATATCAAGGTTGACTCATCGCAAGTCTTCCTCATATCATATATATAATAGGTAAAAGTACACTCACCTTGGCCACTTAACATGATGCCTCACTAAGTCCTAGTTCGACCCTTTCTTTCATAATATCTCGAACCTTCTCTGATTCGAACTTGAATCCATAAATTACATAAATACAATAAAACATTTATTAGACTCAAATCTAATAATACCTTAAACTTGCTTTTTAACATAATCATTCGAAAATAAAAATATTTCTAAAATTTCCCCAAATTTTCTTTGTAATTGCCGAATAGGCCTTATGGTCCTTAGTGATTATTTTGAACATTTTATAACTCATTCAAGCTTGAGTCTGATTATTCTTGTAACTTCTATCATCAATCACTTTCATTTTTGTCCTTTATTCACTAATTTTCATTAAAGTGACATTTTAGTCACTAATTTTTCCATTCAAGCTTGCAAATCCAAACTAATAACTAACTCCAACATTCTTATAGTTTTTCTTGAATTTTTCCTTTACTTCAGGGCTATGACCGAATTGACCCTTACATTTCCCCACTTGACCGAAATGGTCACTAATTTATCAAAGTCTATTCTTCCTTCAACCAACGTTGTTTCAAGCTTTAATAAATTTTCCATAATTGACATTTAAATACCCAACTCATTCATGTAGGCCAAATGGATCCCTAAATTTTGTAAAGGTTCCATTTTAGTCCAAATTACCAAATTGGGCTTATAACTTATCAAACTCTTCTAATTCATCACTAAACTAAAATTCAAGAATTAATCTCTCTATTTTTCATTTGAGCCGAAATGGTCCTTTTCAATGTACAATGTACATTGTGGTCCTAAATTGCTAATTCAAGCTAGCATTGATCTATTCTCTTCAATTCCAATACTAAAATAAAATTTTTCAAAATAATTCCCCTTATTTCTTCTACAAGCCAAATTGATCACTTGGGTACACCATGGAGTTTTGATCATTCTAACATCATTTTTATACTTGAAACATCATAATCACATCAATTCCATCCTTAATTCAAACTTCTAATTCAAATTTCCAATTCCTAAAGTTAGGGTTTATGATTCCAACATAGGATTTAAATCAAACTAAAGCTTGTTTACATGTCTACAACATCTATTCTAATCAAATCAAGCCTTAAACATAACTAGTGTTCATAAATTCCATCATCATCTTCTTCATGAACATAAACTATACATAACCTTTTCATGCAAAACTACCATCAAAATGAAGAGAATTAAGCATAGATCATTTTACCTTAGTTTATTTTACTTGAATCTAGCCTTTAAACCTTCAAAATTAGCTTGAAAATTAAAGTTTTCTTCTTTCTCTTCTTTCTTCCTTCTCCACGGCATAAGTAAGAAAGATTGAACAAAATTTTGTTCAACTTTTGACTTAATATTATCCAAATTAAATTAAAATTTTCCACTTGTCAAATTAAAATGAATATTAAATTCATTTAAATTCAAAATACTAATTTGCCCTTCAACTATTTTCATTTTCACAATTCTTCTTCAAAAATGCCACTCCATTAAATTTGAACCAACTCTGGTTCCTTCATAACCGGCCATTCCCAAAGAAATCATAAAATTTTATTTTATGATTTTTATTCGATCCAATTACCCGATAATCACCTAATATGATTTTCCATTGATCGAACTATTGAATCTAATCCAAAAATCTCATATCTCTAAATTCCATAAATAAATAATATTGTCATAATAAATCTCCCATATTTATAGAGTCAAACTTCGAAACTTTGACTCGATCTAAAATACCGATAATTACCCAAAATCTCTATCGGATAAAATTTTTCCTTAAAATTCCTTTAACAAATATTCATACAAATTATTCCTAATTTTTCAGAGTCACTTATCGATCAAAAACACGGATATGGGGCCTTCCTAGAAGTCACCCATCCTAGTTTTACTCTGGTCTGAGCACACTTAATAATTTTATTCGATCCAAATTTGATACTTTCTACTGCATCTAAATTCCCAAATATGATATCAAAATTCTTATTTTAATCAGATTTACCCTTATACTGACTAAAAATCATCTTTCAGAGAATTTACACTTAAGTCCTCAAACTTTTACAAAGATATCATTTTGATCACTAAGTTAGCCTTATGTTATAACCTTAGTACTAAATAACCCTGAACTAGCTTAGCAAAATTTTGGGACATTGCAATTACCAAACCCTAAACCCTAAAATCATAACCTTAAACTCTAATTCATAAACCCATGAACCCTAAAGTCCTAAACCCTAAAATCTTAAACCTTATATCTTAAATCCTAAACCCTAAAATCTTAAATACTAATCCATAAACCTTAAAACCATAAACCATAAAATCCTAAACCCTAATACAATAAATGAAAGTTTTCTTCAATGGAATCTTTTAGGGCTTTGTAATACATTAAATGATAGAGTTTTTTCAAATAGAATCTTGCATTTAAT